>JAEKIV010000134.1:0-62750 GCA_016801325.1 Hypholoma fasciculare | reverse complement strand
GAGCTTGGGGGATAGCCAAAGGAGCGACTCGGGAATTGCCGCCGGTCATGACCGCCGGACTTTCTAGTTCCCAGATGCCCTCCAGCGCTTCAGCCTGCGTCTCCGGATCTATCGGGCCGGTAGCACTCAAACTAAACCTCCATACGGAAACTTCTCCCGTTTCAAGGTTTAAGTTGCTTTTACACTCCCACCCATGTGCTGTCCGCAGGCTCTCCGTGACATTTCCTTTCAATCGAAACACCCTTCGCTTTCGCTGTCAGGGAAGTTCATCGGCGTGTTCTTGGTTTTCCATTTCCAGGTTTTTAATAACAGTCTCGAACTGAAGCAGATTGCATCGAAAATGGGACATTTCATATTGGGCTTGGGATAATATCTTGCTACACTTTTAGACCTATTCTTGCATTCAGCGAGCTACCTGAATGTCTTTCAGGTATCTGTAACCTGCTTTGAAAGGATCCGCTTACAAAACCTAAGCAAAGCCATGCCGATACAGTATACGAGTACGGTTTCCACTCGCAGGTCAGCTCGCCTACTCATCCTTCCGCTCTCACCCAATAGGAACAATATCATCTACGTATCTTTCAGGTCCCATATCCTGACTGGATAGGAAATGGCTGACAGTGTGCATAGGAAATAGCTGGCAGTGTGCATTGTAAATGCGACGGCATTTTAACGCGGTCTAACGATCATCTTTGTGGAGGCTGACAGATATGCGCCTCTAGCTATAAAATGGCCCCAAATATTGCTTCCTCTGAGCAGCATACCTTAAACTCACAAAACTCGCTATCCGAATATCGCTACCCAAACCTCCAACAAAATCTCGTGTATCATATACCAAACCATGCTCAGGCCGAAAGGCAGGCTCAAACCCCGAGCCAAGACTGTTGACGTCTGTCGCGTCTTCCCTAGCGGACTTGCGCAATACAGGAACAATATGGAATCCATTCCCAACCCCACCCAGCCGCAGGCCGTGCAGTGCGTCAAACTTACCTTCGAAACAAGACACAATGTAGACGCCTATAGCGACGGTGAGCTACAACGATGATCTGTTTCGTTATATATCTCATGTCTTCGTCTCAAGCAGGCAATATTCAGGACGCTTCCATTGCGTCGTTTGATAATGAAGACGCCGCCGTTACATTTCTGGATAATCTTCTGTCCGAAATCATATCCAAGGACGAATATATGCTCATAGACTCGATCGACGACGACGACACGGAATGCGACTCTGCCATCGATATCGAGGTCGAACCCCCCACGCTCGACTTCAAGATGCAAGTTGACCATGAGATAGAGGTTGAAAATAACTTCTTCGTATCTACCTACAAGACAGACACTGATTACAGTGGCTCTGTACTTCAATTTGGACGGATGGAGACCGACAACGATTTCTTCGTCTTCAATTTCGACACCAGGATTAGCCCCCATTTCACCGTCTTCGACTTCGACCAGATGGAGGTCGACGATGGTCTTTTCGTTTTCAATTTCAAGGAAGAGCATGCCCCTCTCTTAAGCCTTGGTCATATGGAGGTAGACGCCGATGGCCCTGTTTGCAGCTGCTCTCCGAAAAAAATCGATCCGCCCGTTCCTGTATTCGACTTCAAGGAAGAGCTAGCCCGTGGTATCATCGACCATGAACACGAAGTGGATGATGATGATGATCCCTTCGACACCTGGTCACCGCCTATGGAAGAAATAGTCGACGACTTCAATAGTGATCTTCTCCGTCTAGAAGTCCGTCATGTCGTTGCAAGCCTCCAAGCTCTCGATATATCAGATCTTGATATCTCGCCAATTGTCAACTTCAACGAGGGCGATATTTCCGTTAGCAACTTCGATGACTTGACTGCAGACGACGACGACAACGATGACGACACTTCCTCCGATATCTGCTTGCAATTGCCGGTACGGGCGATTGACCACGATTTCTCTGGTGACTTTTTCCATGAGGAACTCGTCGAACTCATTGAGCGTATGCAAACTCTTAACATCTCTGGGTTCGAATCTGCTACCTCATGGGCCTCGATCACGGACGTGGATCATACCTCTCCAGAGATCGCTCATACCACTGTGGATACCCATGTGTCTAAACCAGAGCCCGAACCCGTCGATAATATCGTTTCCGTCGTATCACCCACTCCATCACCTGTGTTCAGAAGGAAGTTCATGAACATCTGGCACCCTATGATCAATATGGAATATGCCTTTTCCTCGCAGAATATTCTCAGCAGCTTTGGTACCAAAATCAACCGTAGAAGGAGGAGGCGCCATAGGAAGAAGTGCAATATCAAGACGCGGGTCTCATCCACTGCGACGTTCGAGAGTGCGAGCGACATATATGCAGCCAGGTGCGCCGCTTCTGCCCAAGTGCATGAAGGACGTGTGACGACACGTACACATGCCGAGGAAGAAGACAAGGAGCAAGTTGCCCGCCCGCGTCTCAACGAGGATGAAATCACAATCCTTGCAAGTGCGTGTCTGCATTGTCTTGTCAAATCAATCTCTGATCAAAAGTCGCGTACTAGATGTCTCCGATCGACCCATTTCTTCTAACGCTCGTGTGTCGCCTTGGTACACAAAGCAACGTGCTCTCAAATCAGAAAACCCTATCCACGACGCACCCACGCAGAGCACCCTAAGCAAAAAGCGCAAGATTACGCCGCCTGTCTATTCGCCCCAGTTTATTTCCCAGGATTCGCCGAATACCATCAATCCGCCTTCCCATTCCCCTCCACCCACAATGAACGCGAAAACGGAACAAGGTGTTGCGAAAGAAACGCCTCTCCCATCCCTTCATCCACCTTCTCCGAACAAAATTCCTCGCTCTCTCAGTATCTCACCATCTTCAAAACCAACTACCGACAAAACAATTGTCGACATACCCGTCTTATCAACCCTCAACACCACACAATTCACATCTCAAGAGGATAATTTCTCAGCCAAGGCATCCCTGTCTGCAGACAACCTTTCAGTTCGCGACTATTTGGTTCTCTTGCCTTTCCATGGATGCTGTACAGTCGACGGCGACTACATTGAATTTCGGGAGAAGCAGAGGGCAGACAAGAAATCTATGTCACCCTGGCTATTCAGCAAAGGCGCGGCACTGAAAATAATGCCTGGCGCTTTTGCTGATGAAAGCTACCATGTTTAACTCGACATTTTTCATTCCTGCCTGCTGCAAGCCTACACACACACGCAACCGCGGCAGCGCCACTCCTACTACTTGAGGTACTTTTTAATCCTATATCACCAAGCGACACGTACTGACTTCTTCCTTAGGATTCGCATGCTGTTCACGACACGTTCGAAGCTCTATTTGCGGGATTGGTTCGACTTTTATCCGGCATTGTTCCTCTGCGGAGATGCAGGAAAACCCCGAACCTCGATAGCATTTGCCACATTTGTGCTCATCATATCCAACACGACGGTACGAGCAGTTGGCCGTTTGTTGGGCGCGCAACTCGATATTCCCTCCCCAATTTCCTCTTTGCTTAACATCGCCGCCCTTTTCAATCACCTTCCTCCTGGTGGTCTTTCGGCCAATTCCTCTCCCCTGCCCGACTTTTTGCAGTCAGACACAAGCACCTGGTCACTCCAATATTCAAACAAGACACTAGTGCACCGCTCACAACGTCCAGCCGCTATACCAACAACTCTATGCCATCACTCATGCCAATTATGCCCCATATGCCCCATATGCTCTTATACATCCCTATGCCCTATATGCACCCCTATGCGCCCTATGCCCCATATGCTCCTATGCACCCCTATGCCCCATATGCTCCCATATGCCCACAATTTCTTCTATGTCTTGAACGGACTGGTATTCTGTCTTATTCTCTATCCATGGTCCGGGAGCCCTCTTTCCAGTGTTGAGTCTCCCCCCAAATGTATGTCTGATACCCCATGTAACTTCTGAACTGGTCAAACCATAATCTATACCCTTGTTGATAATCTCATATTTAAAATTTTGAGGGTTTGCTTTCTAGTAGCAAGTGACTATAGTTGACGTGGGATACTACATCAACACTAGTGCTTGAACTACAGCGCACCGAAATTATTGGGTCCAGAATCTAATGTTGCCGTTGGGCGGTTTGGTGACAGTAGCGCTGAGATTCTCCAGATAGTAATATGCAGTGTATGCTAAACCGAAGTGCACCCAAGTGCATGTCCGTGGCGCGCCACGGCTGCTGGCAAAATCATGTCCACCTTGGTCGGCGCCTGTCAAGTTGTCGAGCGCAAGTGACACCCCCCTATATTTGCGCCAAAACAGCAAACCTCCTGTCCGCCTTTGGGTCGCGCGCTCAAGTTTCACGTCAGAATAAATAGTCCACCCACCCACGTCGGCCACGGCTGGGACAGTTGCACCGTCCACACCACAACCATGCCACCCACAAACATAAACACAAACATCGCCCTTGTTGTCGGAATTGCCGTGGGCTTTGTGCTGCTCAACTTCCTCCTCGGCATGGCTTGGCTCATGTGTCTGCGTCACAACCGCGAGGCTCGCCGCCAGCTCGCACAGACGCACCCGCCGGATATCGAGAAGCACCTGTCCATACTCAAGCGCAAGCGCCCATCGCACGCGCGCCACCAGCAATCAAATACGCGCCGCGTGCGGCCGGTCATCCGCGTCGGCGACTCGCCCACGCGACTGACGCACAGTGAGGAGATCCCGTACCTCATGCGCGACCGATATACGCCACCCCCACGCATGCATACCAAAAAGATGCGCGCCGCGCACCCGGTGTCGCCGCTCGCTCCCGCAACTGACGCACGCCGTCGCGAGCGCAACGCCCCGTCGGTGCACCGCCACAGTCGCCTCGCGGTTCCGCGCGCAGGGCGTATCGCGCGGACTGGCTCGGGGGACACGTTCGACACTGCGTCCATGTACTCGACGATGTCCGCGCCGCGCGACCTGCACGAGCAGATCATACTCGCGCAACCATTCTCACGCGCGGGAGATGGCGGTGCCTTCGGTGCTTCCGCGGGGTCGAGCGCAGAAACGGGACTCCCGCCCCCTGCGTACCCGACGCGGCGGAGCATCGCACCACATACGCTCGAAATTGTTGAATCGCTCGCACCGGAGACGTATGACAAGACACTTGCGCACCGAAGCAGGCAGCTTCTTCCGCCAGCGACTCCTGTGCGCATGCCCCAACGCCCGCAACCTGTGTCGACTCCGGAGATGTCATCGCGGACGCCCTCGCACTTCCGTCCGACCTCGAGGTTCTCCATCACGCCGCCGCCTCTAAGGCCGGGTAATTCGCGAACTTCACTAGACATTTCGCCGGTCGCGAGGAAATTTACCCCTTTCCTGCATCGCGAGAACTCAAGGCAGATATTACCCTCACCTCACTCCCCGGCACCCGTTTGAAGTTTAACTTGCTCTTATTCTTGAGAATCAGACCTGGATCTCGACGTTAGCTGGTTGACAGTCGCAAGAATGGATACATTTTATTTAAACTGTATTTTGCGTACCACAAGTACCACTGTATTTTTATGCACTGCATTCAAAATCATGTTGCAATTATCATATTAACAAAATCTATAACAAAAAAATCGGGAAAGACAGTCAGATTTCATCAAACCTACTATCTGTCGCTCAATGTCGTCTTTCATTGGTCGTCCTCGAGCGGGTAGTCGACCTGATCATAAAGTCTCAACGTCTCGTTCCAATCGCGCTTTCTTCGCCTGCGAATAGAGAAATAACGCCTGCGCGAATCCCAACTGCCCTGCACCCTCCCCTTCTCCCTGCCGCCAGCCGTCGCGAAGTACGTCTCCGGGTCCTCCGGCAGGCCGAGCTTCTCCACTGCGAGCTCCATTACGCGTCCATGCAGCTCATGGCGTTCCTCATGCATGCGTTTCAACTCCGGCTTCCCAACGAACAGCAAGCGCACGAGCGCGGCGCAGGCACGCCCGGCCGCGACGGCGTCCTCGAGCCAACGAAGCGACATCCACATGAACGCTGGCACGAGCACCACGGATGCAGGCGCGACGGGCCATGTCAACGCAACGGCTGTGGCCCACACACACAGCCCGGAGAGCAGCCCGTAGATGAGCTTGTACTGCGCGATCTCGTCCCATGTGTCGAAGATGGGCCCCGCCTTGGTGAAGCTGTGCGCGGCGTAGAACGCGGTCGCGAAGACGGGCAGCCAGAGGAGGAGGCCTGGGAGTGAGATCGTTACCAGGCAGACGGCCCAGGTGAAGCGCACGGCGAGGCGCGCGAGGATCGTACGCCGGGGGAGGGGTCGCCGGATACGATCGTCCTTAATGACATGCTTGACGAGCTTGTCTTGGTATGCTTTGAGGCTGGTCTGCACGGCGCCGATGTCGCCCTCCTGCGTGCTCTTGAAGGCTTCGAGGAACGTGCGTGTGAGGCGGACGTGGTCGCCGAGGGTCATCATCGTGCCGAGGGGGGCATACATGCGTGTCGCAAGCTTTGCTGTGCGGATAAAGTCCCAAGAGGGCGAATCGAATGTGCCACTACTGATTTTGTCATGTAATTTAGATGTGACTGCACGAATGTGGTCAAAGTTGACAGGCTCAAGTAACTCCGGGTTGTTCTAACGTACGCATCAGCAAGGTGCCAAAGTCATAGAAATATAGTGACCTTTGGAGAAAAAGTCATAGGTGCGTGGAACGTTACTAGAACGTCAGACCGGAAATGCTGACGGTGCCTTGACAAGCATTGATATATGGCACAATCAAAAGATGAATGACCTACATATAAGTTACGGAGCATGGGAGTACATCAATCTCGAAGTCTGGATCACTACGATTTCGTGTTAGAACATCAGAGACAATACGCGCCACTGCAGTCGGTGTTAGCACCTCTACTCAGTGTTGGAAGGGGTACTGACCTCCTGTTTTGAGTGGCGCGATGGTAGGATGGTAGCGACTCATTCCTTCGGGGAACAAGCACACAGCATCACCGAGTTCCAATGCCTACATTAATCAATGGAGCACTACATTGTTAAACGTGGCGGGAATACCTGCATCAGCATCTCCATGACCTGCGAATTGTCGGCCTCGCTGCCATCTGCGTAGTCCTTCCTGCGCTTGATGGGAACCGTGCCAGCCGCTTCTATGAGCCAACTCGTGAATGTACGACGCCCAAACTGTGTGGCTTTGGCGGTCAGCCGTAGCATATTCCGTTTCTAGGGAACAATGAGAGGGAGTCTAAATACAGAGAACACTGCGGACCCGTGTAGGAATGGATGTTACGAGCAAGCTGGGACGTTCATGAGACAGTGCACAGAGAAAGGGCAGCGAGGGCGTACAGAGCATCTGTCAGAGAATTGCTGTGGTTGGCGCAGACGATGCTACAGTACTGCAATTAGACAGACTCGAGGCGAGAGCAAAAAGCATACCAGGGGCGCCCTGTCGTCGGAATGACATCTGCATTTTCAACGACTATGGTCCCGTAGAAGATCTTGAGAACGAATCTGAAGAGCAGACTGTGGCAGGCGATGAGCTCGTATGCTTAGGGAACAGAAAGGGCCGTACCGAATGAGAGCGTAGGACCAGGGCGTCGGGGTCCCTTGAGGCATGGGGGTGGGAGCAAGTCGCGTGTTCCTAATTTAGACCGGATCGACATGCTGCAGCTGACTAAGCAAAAAAAGTGGATAGCGCTGCTCATCTGCGCTGCTGCTCAACACACGCAGCGATGGAGGACGCCCTCGCAAAAATCAGGCCACACACTTCTTCCTCCGTACCGCACCAGAAAACCCCCGCAAACCTCCTCATCGCCCTCGAATCCACATTCAAAGACCAGGGCACAGAGCTCACCCCCACCGCGTACTTCGCTGCCTTAATCACTACTCTAGATGGCACAATCCAGAAGAAAGACATTACGCTAGACGATGGATCGATACTTCCAGCTGAAATATATCTGTTGGCCCTCATTGCGCCATTCGTCGCAGCTCCAGTCGTCCGTTCGAACCTTAACACTCTGCTTTCACTCACCGCACCGCTCTTCCCTGTTTTGAACAAGCATGCGCCGGCGCTGCGATCGCAACTGTCGCTATATCATGCGATTTTTTTGGCCCTTGATCGGACTCAACTAGAGGTGCAGGGCGTACGCCAGACGTTTGCCTCGATCCTGCAGCTTTGCATCGACCCGCGACCGAAAGTGCGGAAGAAAGCAGTGGAGGTCGTCAAGGATGTTCTAGCACAACCACCTCTGCCGCTCATTAACCACCCATATGCGGATCGTGTGGCGGAGTGGGTGCTAAACTGCATTACAGAAATTAATGCCGGTCCTTTTGCAAAAGGAAAAGGCTCTAAACATGCCCCCGCGCCAGGCGCGGAAATTGCCATCCACGTTCTTGCTTTTTTGAGGCCCGTTGTACCATACCTTCCCTCGCAGGTAATCGTCGTCTTTCTTCTTCCTCTCTATGTATTAAGTTTTATCTCCAGACCTTACCTCCGATCAGCAGTATCCTTCTCACTCTCCCGCGCCTCGGAAACACATATCTCTCGCAATCATCATATTCCATCATGTCCGAAATATTTGCTGCCTCGGTAGAAGACGAGTCCAGTACCATCGGCTCCCAACTGACCGAAGTCCTCAAAGTTGTTCTCTCCTCCCCTCCTTCAAAATCAGACTTCGTACTCTCGGCTAGTTGGGTGCATGTCCTGGGCGGTGCGCTCGTCGCTTATAAGACAGTTGATTCCAAGGCCGCATCACACGAGCTGAACAAGGTGTGGAAAAGTATATGGAATTTTTTCGAGTCAAGCGACGCCGGCGTGCGCAAGGCCACCGCCGCGGCACTCACCGCCGTCAGCACCTGCTTCACGCCTGATCTCATCGAAACCGCAATTCCCGACAGGACAGGCTCCTCATCTATCCGAAAAATCATCGCACAAGTCAGCACTGCGCTAGACTCGCTGACCTATGCGCGTGCAATTCCCGAAATTCTGTCGATAATATCCTCGTTGCTCACCAGTCTTCAATATCGCTCTGACAGGGACGCCCCAACGGCGGCGGAGATGCTGTTGAGCCCGCTCATCATGCGGATTGCCGATCTGCGCATATCGAAAAGTTTTGAATACAAAGAAGCTGCCGATGCCACTCTGTCGGTCGCGATGCGTGTTCTCGGTCCTGCTGTCCTCCTGGAAATGCTGCCCTTAAATTTGGAGCAAGAGACCCGGTATGCTGTTCTTTCTGTCAAGGAAAGGTGTAATTCATTATCTTTGCAGTCAACCCGGCGAGGAACCTCGTGCATTCCTTCTCCCTCTTCTTGCTCAACCACACCCATCGCCTCTGTCACACTTTGTTTCATATTTTGTGCCTCTGAGTGAACGCATGTTTAACCTTCAGCAAGAAGCGGAGACGAAGGGGCGTGCTTCGGAAGCGAAAGTATGGAGTGTCCTTGTCGGCCAGGTGTGGGCCGGACTGGCGGGATATTGCACTGGAACGACTGATCTCAAGGAGGTAAGTTCATATTTCCGATAAGTCTACTCCACAATTAACCATTTAATGTACAGTCCTTGGGCGTCGAATTTTCTCAACTTCTTTCCCAACTCCTCTACGGAGTCCCGGACCTCCGCACATCGATTTTGAAAGCTTTGAAAACTCTGGTTGACTCTAACGTCGCCGCCGCCAACGCTGCTGAAGAGCCTGAATCGATGGCGTCCTCGTCGCTGACACGCGAAGAGGCACAACAAAATGTCGACTTCCTGCGTACCCAAGTAGAGAGTTGGCTTGCTGTACTTTTCAATGTTTACGGAAGCGTAGGGCGTGATTCACGAGGCCTGATTGGTGAAGTTATCACCTCGTGGGCATCAATAGCGGGCGCGCAGGTTTGTGGCCCCTTGCACCGATTCGATCGCCTTGATAACTGACGCACCCGATCTTAATAGGAAACCCACGACGCATTTATCAAAGTTGTTGACCTATTCAAGACGAATCTACCGAAGGCCCAGAAAAACGCTGGTGGCTCAGGTGTCGTCGCGGATATTGAGAACATGACGACAACCGCGCAGGATATCCTCGTGCTTCTCCTCCCCACCCTCTCGACCGCGGACTGTCAAGCGCTCTTCGAGCTGTGTCTCGCCTCGGACGTACTCAGCTGCAAGGACAACGGTGCGCAGAAGCGCGGGTACAAGATTCTTTCCAAGCTCGTCGACAGCGAGAAGGTAAAGGTTAACGCGGAGGTTATCCTCAAGCGCCTAGACGAGATGACTGTCGGGCTGACTCCCGCAGCTAAGAAGGTATAGCGGTGCATAACGTACGTGTGCTGTTCGCTCATATAATCTGGATAGGACCGATTCAGCTTGCTGGCGTCGCTCATCGGGCTGTTGCCACCGACTTCTATGCACGTCATCCCGTCGCTCATTCCCGAGGCTGTCCTTGGAACCAAGGAGCCCTCGGAAAAAGCACGCACTGCCGCCTTCGATGTCGTCCTTGCGATGGGAAGGAAGATGAGCAGCGGAGGTGTCGTAAAGAGGAGCATGGTTGACGGGATGGAGGAAGATGGCGCTCAGGATGGTGCGTCCAATCTGTGCCTGTTCATTCCCCTGATTTTTCACGTGAGGGTAAATTTCAGCTGCGGCCAACATCGAGGAATTCATGACAATGATCGCGGGTGGTCTTGCCGGCGCAAGCCCACACATGATCAGTGCCACCGTCACTGCCATCTCGCGCCTCGTGTTTGAGTTCAAAGGTGCGCAGGCCCATCGCTTTCTGCTTGACGCGGCGCTGAACTTTTTTTACGCAGATGCTATCTCGTCAACTATGCACAACGAGATCCTGACAACGCTACTCGTCTTCCTCTCCTCCGCGAACCGCGAGATCGTCAAGTCGATCCTGGGCTTCGTCAAGCTCGCGATCCACACGCTGCCGCTCGACCTCCTGCGCCCGCACTTGCCCGCGATCGTGCCTGGACTGCTCAGCTGGTCGCACGACCACAAAAACCACTTCAAGCTCAAGGTGCGGCACATCTTCGAGCGCATGCTGCGGCGCTTCAGCTGGGACGCGGTGTACGCGTACGCGGGCGAAGAGGATGCAGCGAAGGTACTCGTGAATATCAAGAAGCGCAAAGAGCGCGCAAAGCGGAAGAAGGCGTCGCGTGCGGAGGCGGGTGAGGATGATGACGAGGACGAAACGCCGAAGGCGAAAGCAGGCGCCGGCGACGCGTTCGAGGATGTGCTGTATGGAAGCGAGAGCGAGCTCGACGATAGCGACGACGAGAACGAGGCACCGGCAGCAGTCGCTCCAGCGAAGCACCACCGGCGCGCGGGCGAGGGTGTGCGACTGAAGATGGACGACGATGAGCCTATGGACCTGCTCGCGGGTGCCGCCACACGGGTTACAAGTGCGCTGCAGCACCCTGTTACGCTCGACTTATGCTAATCAATTTTTTCTAGGCGCGAAATCGAATCGCCGCAAGCCCGGGCAGGACGCGGCGCGCTTCAAAACGGACGAGGAGAGCGGGAAGATGATCATAGACGAGCATTCAGACGTGGAAGAAGACACGCCGGCAGATGCGGCGGCGGGCGCAGGTACCGCGTACATCGAGAGCATGACGTCCGTCGATGGGTTCACGCGCGGGCCGACGGGGAAGATCAAGTTCAACAAGGACACGAAGAAACGCCGGCGCGAGGAGGCGGCGCAGGACGTGGAGATGGCGGACGCGGAGCTACCCGCCGCGTCCAAACCGAAGAAACCGAAGCGCAAGGACGAGCCTAAGTTCGGCCACGAGTTCAAGGCCAAGGTAAGCGTGTTGTCTGCACAGTGCATGTGGCTTGCTGACGACCGGCGCAGAAAGCGGGCGGCGACATCAAAAAAGGCGGGGTGGACCCCTACGCCTACCTATCACTTTCGCAAGCGGCGAAGGGCACCAAGAAGGGCCAGGGCGGCATCACGGGCAAGCGATGAAATGCCAGGAGATATCGTGTAGTGTGCTTTTAGATTTCTTTTCTCCCTATGTCCAAAATATGCATGTACAGACTATACAAATGCAACTACCACTATACGCACGGTTTCGATCATTTCACTGGCTTTAGTTAGTCGCAGACACGTATGCCACTATCCGTAAAGCGACTGGTCGTGCGGTGTGCCGAATAGACCATCCGTCCAGCTACCCGGCTGACGCCACTGTGCAACGTCCACGCCGATGACCTTGGCCACGACGGCAGCGAGGTACCCGGCGTCGGCGCGATTGTCACCCTCGAGAACAAACTGCAGAATGCTCGCTGTAGGAATCGCCCATCCTGCAGGAACAGACTCAAGAAGGCGACGCATCAGACCACCGCCCGGAATGGCTGGTAGCCCTGCGCTTGTGTCCGCACCTGCAGGTGGTTGTTGAACAGGAGAGGTGTAGACGGGGATTGGGAGTGACAGTAATGCCTTGAGTGGACTCGACTCAAGCGATGGTGCATTTGGCGGCACGAGTTGGTAAGTTGCGGTCCTGGGAGCTGTCAGATATGATTTTGTGAAAGGTTTGAATGCTCACATCATTTGAGCGTCAGTGCGATTCAGAAGATCCACCCCTGAGATGAAGAGCACGGCACTGAACTTGGAGGCTTTGATGAAGGCGAAGAGGGCGTCAGTGTACTCCTGTTTCTTTGCCTAAAAAGAGATGAGAATCATCACATTAAGTGAATACAAAAATGCGCACCTTGAGCACGGGCGATCGCTGTTGGACGACGACAAAGGACGCGTCAGCGCTTCCGTACACTTTCAATGCCCACATTGCGTCATTACGCGCCGGACGTGGCAGATATACGTGAGCGCTCACGTTCGAGAGGCGTTGTAATGCCTTGTTGGCCACCCTCGCGGGCGCCAACAGCGGGCACGCAGTATTCGGGGGCGAAGATGGCGATGCGCTCGAGCGCGAGACTCGCGATGATGAGATCAACAGCTAGCTGGCCGACATTGGCTGTGGAAACTACGGGCTTGATGAATGTTAATGGTAGTGTTTCTGGTTTCACCAAGGACATACAATGATGATAGTTTTTCCTTCAAGTTCGAAGGTTTGCGTCGGATAGATGAAAGTCATTGCGCAAGTGGGAGACGCTGTGGCGTCTCCAATCCGCGTAATCTAGTTGGTTCCCCTTTCGGAAATTAGCGCCTATCCGAGCCAATCTCCGCCTACAACTTGTCTACAACAATTGTAATGGGAATAAAAAATACACCATTTTGGATACAAAGGATTCATGCAGTATTTTACACCTGCTATAACCTGCCATGCCATAAGTCCTTCCCGATCCCGAGGTGAGCGCAAACGGCAAGCAAACGGGATCGATGCCGATCAAGACGCACGTGCTTCAAAAGTTTTAATCATTACGATTTTGGTCGACAACGCCTCTGCTTAGCCCTTCACCCTAGACGCTGCCTGCAGCATTTCTGCAGTTTCATTTTCCTTCTTCAGCGCTTCAACGTAAACCCCAGCTAGATTCTACAGTAACGCCCATAGTAATCTCGCCTTTGATCGCTATCTTCGCTTTTCGTTCTCTGGAAACCGCACTGTATATCCCCCACCAAATGTCACCAGTTGCCATGCCCGAATCTACGACAAACCCTTTTACTCCGCTTCTAGAGGCCCTCCGTGTTGCACCCACCGCTCCAGGTAAGTTGACCGAGCCCAGTTAGCTCCGATGGTTGCTGATCTACCCTTCAGATGCTAAAGCCGCAGGCGATAAACTTGCCCGCGAGGTTTCCAAGCAAGGACTCCAGTCTTTAGAGTGCGTTTTATAGCTCTTTTGTACGAGGATTTATCTAACGTTATCCTCCAGCAACCATGCCGTTCTCAAAACTCTCCAGGATTTTGCAGCTAACAAGAAGTCAGGTTTCGAGCGTGAATCCGCTGCCATCGCATTTCACTCCTTCGCCACCATCCTCGGCGTCCCTGCTGCTCCACTTCTACTCTCGTCTCTGCCGATCCTCTTCGAGCTCTACATGGACAAGGGCGAAGTCGTTCGCGCTGCTGCTACAACCGCCGTGAAATCCATCCTAAAATTATTCCCGGCCGAGTCCACTCGCATCGTCTTCCGCAAGCTCGAGTCTATCCTCACAAACGGGAAGTGGCGCACCAAAGTCGGCGTTCTCGAGTCGTTCAAACCTTTCGTCGTCTCAGCTCGTGACGCAGTTGCCGCTGAGCTCGGCACTACTCTCCCTTTCGTCGAGGCTGCCATGCACGACACCAAACAAGAGGTCAGTCATCTTTTCATCACAATCAGCATCTCCCCGGCAAAAAATCCATCATTTTTAGTTGGTGCTTCATACAACTGTGTGCGATTGCCAACAGATTGTATGGAGCAGAAATTTTAGCCAAGGAGTTGCCAATTGATTGCCACCGTCGTGTATAAAAATATAACATTTCGCTTATCTTCGTCTTTACAGGTCTCATCCGCCGCCGTAAAATGTGCCACATCTCTCTGCGCTACATTGGCCAACCCAGATCTTATACCCCATATACCCGTCCTCGTCAAATGTATGATTCAGCCCGACTCTGTCCCCGCCTGCATCAAGGCGCTCTCCAACACCACTTTCGTCGCTGAAGTTACCTCTCCCGCACTCGCCGTTCTTGTACCCCTGCTGCTCCGCGCCCTCAATGATAGAAGCATGGAGGTGCAGCGCCGCACAGTTGTCGTTATTGATAACCTTGTCAAGCTTGTGCGCGACCCCAACGTTGCTGCCACATACCTTAGCCCTCTTGTCGAAGGTGTTCAAAAGATTGCCACGGGTGCCGCCTTCCCCGAGGTCCGCGCATTCGGCGAGTCCGCACTCAAAACCCTCCTCAAATCCGGCGCCTCCGCTGCTGGTCCACCTCCGGTTCACCGCGACGTCGATGCCGAGGTCGCTTCGGCGCTTGCCGCTCTAAAGATGATGCTCCCCGCCGAGCTGGGACTCCCGTTGAACAACACCCCCAACGGCCTGAAAATACCAAAATACCCCACTCTGGTCACCTCCCTGGAGTTCATTGCAGCGCTTGTTGCAGATATCGTCTATGCCCGTAAATTTACGGATGCCGCGTTGTGGAAGCGTTGTGTTGGCCTGTTCATGTCTGTCTGGATCGACGAGGAGAAGAGCACCGCTTTCACCGAGGCCGTGCTTAGTCATTACACCGCCATCGACAAGGTATGATCTACCTGTCACACCATGTTAATTTACTGACGTCGATCACAGGCCAAGTATGCAGTAGCCCAGAGCCACGACGAGTCTGAAGGCGAGCTTCTATGCGACACGCTCTTCTCACTTGCGTACGGTGCCCTTCTTTTGCTCTCGCATACGAAGTTGCGTCTCATCCGTGGTCGCCGCTACGGAATTCTCGGTACCAATGGTTCCGGAAAGTCGACTCTAATGCGCCAGCTGCGGGATGGTAAGGTCGAGAACTTCCCGCCCCAGGACATTCTGCGCTGCGTGATGGTGGAGCACTCTCTTCAGGGAGAAGATGCGTCCCTGAGCATCATTGATTTTATTGCATCAGGTGCGCGTACTCTGTTTCTTTGCGTATATTCTTTAAGTCTAATTCTGCTGTAGATCCTGCTTTGAAGGACGTGTCCAGGTCTAAAATCCGTGATCAGCTTATCGAGGTTGGTTTTGATGACGCGCGCCAGGCGGATATCGTTGGGGGACTGTCCGGTGGATGGAAGATGAAGCTTGAGCTCGCGAGAGCTATGCTTTACAATGCGGACTTGCTCCTGCTTGATGAACCTACCAATCATGTGAGCTCTTAGATGTATAGGTGTTGTTGCTGGCCATGCTCAACGTTTCCGCGTAGTTGGATCGCAACTCGGTGAAATGGCTGGAAGAATACCTTAAGGCCCAGAAAAATATTACTTGCCTCGTCATCAGTCACGACTCAGGGTATGCTTGTTCCATTGATTTTGATCCATCCATCTTGTTCACTCGCTTTGTTCCATTCTAGATTCTTGGATAATGTTACTACCGATATCATCCACTACGAACAGAAAAAGCTTGTATATTATCCCGGAAACCTCTCCGCCTTCGTAGCCAAAAAGCCAGAAGCCAAGTCGTACTACACCTTGGCCGCGACCTCCGTCAAATTCTCCTTCCCTCCGCCGGGCTCCCTCATGGGCGTGCGCAGCAACACGCGCGCGATCTTGAAGCTCTCGAACTGTACCTTCACCTACCCCGGTCGCGACAAGCCCAGCATGTACAACGTTAGTTGTGCACTGTCGCTTTCAAGTCGCGTTGGTGTCGTCGGACCCAATGGTGCTGGAAAGTCGACGATGATCAAGCTCCTTACAGTACGTACATGATCATTTTAATGGGCCGTCCCCCGGCTGACGGGATATATAGGGCGAGACTATCCCACAAGAAGGTGTAGTGTACAAGCATCCCGCTCTGCGTGTCGGATACGTATCGCAGCATGCGACGCATCATATTGAGCGTCACTTGGAGAAGACACCCATTCAGTATATTCAGTGGCGATTCCAAGATGGACATGATCGTATGTCTGCTTGCTCATCTATCATAAACAGCCCTAATGTATAATCGATAGGTGAACTGCTCGAGAAGGCCACTCGTGTCCTCACTGCCGAGGAGCAGGCCGTTCTTGACCAAGAGTGGGTCGGAAAGGACGGAAGCAAGCGTAAACTTGAGGTCAGGTGTACTACCACATACTCGATGGCCAATATTGATGCGGCCCGTTACAGATGATCATGGGACGCCAGAAGCTCAAGAAGTCCTTCCAGTACGAGGTCAAATGGCGCGGATTAGATCACAAGTTCAACACCTGGGTGTCCCGCGACGACCTCTTCGCCAAAGGATTCACGAAGCTCGTGCAGCAGTTCGACGATATTGAATCGTCCCGTGAGGGCGCCGGCACCCGTGATACCTCGGCACATCTGGTCCGTAAACATCTCGAGGACATCGGCCTGGACGGAGATATCGCCCAGTACAACGAGATCTCGGGATTGTCTGGAGGGCAAAAGATCAAGCTCGTCATCGCTGCTTGTCTCTGGAACAACCCCCAGGTAATTATGCCGTTCTCGTTGTACTGCTGTAGTTGTTGACCGATACCTTCCTAGATTTGCGTACTCGATGAGCCCAGTAACTTTTTGGATAGAGAGGCACTCGGTGGCCTTGCTGTTGCTATCAAGGAGTGGGCCGGTGCCGTGGTACGTCATTTTTTTCCTGTTACGTATCGCCGTAATGTCTGACGTGGCCGCGTAGGTTATCATCTCACACAACCACGAATTCGTTTCATCGCTATGTATGTAATCTGCGCTGTCTCCTCGGGCGTTGGTGTTAACCCATAAATCCAGGCCCGGAAATCTGGAACGTTGACAACGGCCGCGTAGTTCTGCAGGGAAAGACATCCGTCGTCGAGGACATCCTCGAGACGAAGAAGGGCAGCGCCACGAATACGCCGGCGCGCTCGCGCCTGCAGAGCCCTGCGGCCTCGGCTGCGGGCACGCCCGCGGGCAGCGGCGCGGAGGACTCGGGCACCAATCCGCTTATGAAGAAGAAAAAGAAGGTGACGCGCAACCAGGTGAAGGCTCAGGAAGAGCGGCGGCGGCTGCGGAAGCTGCGCTGGCTCAGCGAGGGTGGGCCTAAACCCGAGGACACCGACAGCGACTGAGGCGCGGATCTCGCGCGCACACGGGGGCGACGGCGTAGTAGTGGGTGGGGGGCAGTTCTATAGCTATAGAGTTTTAGTTTTACTTGGTAATGGTAGTCATCGTATTTACTAATTGCGGCTGTGGTTCTATTCCCGTTGCAGCATCGTGTCTGTAAATGTGCTATTAGAGCCAAATAGACATGAGCACATTGTAAATAGTGTGGTCGGGGGTTGTAGGCATGGAGAGAAGAACAGCCAACGGAGGATAAGTAATGGCTGTGTGTTGAGCGGAACTTGCGGGCGTCTATCTATACGCATCACTATGTCAATATGTGTACATGTGGCGCCGAATAGGCGCCCGTGGTGGCTCACCGCGTCATTGACAGATGGTTCTTTTCGCAAATGATATGTACAGTACATTGATCATGATCAGGCATTCATTCTGTTTATAGTTTAAAATACATAAGCGATCTTCAATGAAAGCAGTATGATATTATGAATCCCGTATGTATGTAAGTACTTTACTTAAGTGACTGAATGGGCATATAGGATCGGTAATGCCAAAATTTTAAACTATTGCCCTCCAATGCTGTCGCAATAAACGCGATTGCATTTGGAAGGCGTGTAATTCTGCATGTATTCGCGAGCTAAACGGACTCTTTCAAAAGAGGTCGAGGCGCGGCGACGGAGACAACTAGCCTTGATGCGTGACGTGTCGCGAGGTGTGAACTCGTAGTTGTCATTGGAGCGTTGAAGGCGAAAATTGACGCAGATATTCTAGGAGGGCGCATCTGTAGTTGATCTGCATTGCACTTGATTAATGAATAGCACGAGGCGTGCTCCAAGCGGAAGATGCGGTCCGCTCACAGCCGTCGCACGGGATCGCGCGAAATGTCGAAAATTGACTATCCTCTCCGTCACCTCGCTGGCTGCTTGCGCGTCTGGCGCGAGCTTTTGAAACCGTTCTCGTAAACTTTCAAACCTGAGACCGCGTCTGCCTTCGGCCTCGCCCCATCCCCTTGGGGCGCGTTTTTCTCCATATTGGGTGCGCTGTTCACATCCTATGCTTCGAAATAGCACCCCCGGCCTGTATCCTGGAGGCAGCCTCGTTTTCTTGCGCGCGCGATATGATAACTGCCCGACATGTGGCTGCAAGCCGAATAGCTTTGTCTGGGTATATGAAAGCTTCATCGGCATGTCTTGTCAATATCTTGCTCTGTGTTTTACATCATCAGCATCTGCCGATCTATCTATATTATCGACGTTAATGCGCGACGCGCGGCACCGCGTGTCTTCAACGCTTCCCATCCTACGGCTACCCAATGCGGGCGATGTGCGCGCGCCTACATGAAAGTCGACTATCTGATCTGCTTATACATTCTCAGAGTTGCCTGGTGGCTCGCTTAACTGGGTTACAACGAGGCAACATAATGGCCATTAAACTATTTTGATTATCAATGCTTTGAGGATTTATCTAGGCCCATGGCGCCTCCTTGTGATTGCCTGCCCACTGGCATGCCCTTTCATCGCTCCAAACGCCATGTACCGCCTCATGTCCGGCAGCATGCCTAGGCCAGAGTGCTGCTTACAGGTGTAGCAACAGTTATAGTACCTCCAGCACTGCGGCATCTAGCCAACCTCGAACGTCCATCCCGCCCTTCAAATTCTGCGATGGCATCGTCATCAGATTTTCTCCTTTTTCTCTCGGTCATCTGGATTGCTTCCCTGGCACGCGTTGCATACGGCCATGGTTTCGTACACACCGTCGTGATAGGTGATGCGAGCTATCCCGGGTGGAATCCCTTTGTAGACCCGTGCGCTTTTCACGTCTTTGTCTTAATTGCCGTGGTTCTTGACTGTATTCTCAGCTACGCTAGTCCCATTCCTAGCAGAATCGTTCGCAAAATCCCAAACGATGGCTACAGTCAGCTTCTGCGTGTTTATTTTCGTTCCAAATACTCATGCTTAATTTATCGTGCCGCCTTTTTCGTCTAGTTTCAATCCCTGATCCAGATATCGCATGCCACCATGGTGGTAATAATGGAACTACAGTTATTGCCAATGCACCCGCCGGCTCGCAAGTCATTTTCCAATGGGCATATGTAATGTCTTGCCCGCTGTAGATCCTGTCGCGTAAGCTCACCCTGGGTATCATTCACAACGCAGTGGCCTGGCGGTAAACTCGCTTCTTGTCGGAAAATTCCACGTCTTTTCTTACGCTTTGACATGTAGATCATCAAGGTCCTGTTTCAACGTACATGACCTCCTGTGGTGGCGACTGCTCAACGTTCCAAGCCAACGATGCACAATGGTTCAAGATTGACGCGGAAGGATACGACGCAGCCAGCAAACAATGGGCGGCGGCTAAACTCATTGCTAGTAAGCTGGTTACCGAAGGGCCATTTACGCTTATTTCTGATTCGAGGCTTGACAGATAATAGCACATGGACATCAATAATTCCTTCTGATCTTGCCCCAGGACAATATGTATGTTACGAACATATTTATATCTTGCGAAATGCCGAATTGAATATGTTTATCCTTACATAGCTTATGCGCAATGAAATGTGATTCTTTTCTTCCGCCGAGCTCTGAGTCGTCTCCACGGCTGAATGCTCTTCTGACTCCTTTTTTCCGCCTTGTTTGTTTAGAATTGCCTTGCAATCAGCTACACCGCAGTTCTACCCTAGTTGCTCGTGAGTGATGATACCCCGGATAATAGGAATACAATGGATGACCTCATCGCCCGCCACTATACATTAGACAAATCGAGGTCACAGGAACAGGCACTGGAGTTCCTTCCGAGAGCGAGCTAGTGTCCATGCAGTCGCTGTACGTTGGAGTCACTTTTCCAGATATTTACGGGAGCTCCGTGGCGTTCACGATCCCTGGCCCCGCACCTGTCTCATTCGGCGCCAACGGTGGTGGGACGACGCCGACGGCCTCGAATCCTTCGCCATCAACTCCAGCACAGACTGGGACAAACGTGTCTGTATCGGCGCGACCATCATCGTACCAGTGTCATGTTACTTCGAGAAGAGTACTACAAGGACGCAGCCCCGTCTAATGCTGTACGTGACCGAACCGTATCGCGATAAGTGGAAATTAAAAATTTCCTTGTACAGGACGTATCATATTCTCGTCGGAAATAGGTTGTATATTGTTTGTAATGTTGCCCCACTGGGTGGGATGGAGTGAAAGGGTGTCCGTGGGCCTGGCTGCCGATCCTCCTTGTGTTACTTACCCACATAATAAAACCTTATTATTTATCTACTGAGAAAACAAAGCGCGCAGCGAGATTCTATTGCTCCTGGCTTAGATACTGACAATTGGTGGGATCACAGATACGTTATAGATGCGCGATTATCACACAAAGAACCCGGAAGAAACTTTGACGACCTTCTATGGAGCTGGTGGTTGCTTCCCGATTCTCGATCGCACCCTCTTTGCCAGCAAGCTGAATGGATGGTGGTGATCATGAAGGAAGATAATTATTGCAATAAATATTGCGACATATGTAAGGTATAATTAAGCTTTCAAATAGTATACATAATGGATGGAGTATAATAGCTGGAATCTATTGCGACGATAAAAGCATGGGGGTTAAGGGAAGTTGTATAAAAATCCAATCAGGGAAGACAATAATGTGAACATGAGAAGATAAGGTGCTTCCGATCAAAATAACAGCGGTGCATACAGGGTCGCTGGCTCCTCGGGGGAGATGACTCAACAGGGACTTTAACGAGCGGATGTAACTATGGAAGTGAGTGTCCGGTGAATGGCAGGCCTCAAGGCCCGCGCCACTTGCGAGGGTCGACAGCCTCCTCGCGCGGGTGACGGTGCGACGATGACGCGTGGTAGTGTCCGGGCGGTGGGTGCGAGTGCGAATGGTGCGAGTGCGACCCGTGCGCACGCGCGGCGTCCTGTGGGCCCGTGAGGTAGAGCGGGTCCCCGAGCGGCCCTCCTCCCGCGTCGTAGCCCGCCTGCGGGTGCGGGACGAGGTCCTCGGACATCGGGTCGACCTGGCTGGGGAGTGCGTATTGGTGGTGCGCGGACGCGACGGACGACGACTGGCGGTTCGTCTGGCGCATCGACTGGCGCTTATTTTGAAACCTGCGGGGGTGGTCAGCGGTGCAGAAAAAAAAGCGGGCGCGGCGCTCACCAGATCTGCACGCTACGTGCAGACATGTCGAGCATCTTTGCCAGCGCGATGCGCTCCTCCGTCGAAGGGAAGGCGGTGCGGCTATATGTTTCGTTCAGGACCTTGAGCTGCGCAGCGTCAGCGCGCTTTCGCTTCTTCTTGATGGTGGGCTCCTCGGGGGAGGTGGGAGTCACGGGTGGAGGTGAGTATGACCGGGGGGGAGCGACATGGGAAGAACCATGGGAAGAGACATGGGAGGACCCCGAGCTGCGGCCATAGGGCGAATTAGAGCGTGGGTGGTCCAGCCGCATTTCGTCGTACATCCCATGGTGACCTTGGGGGTTCATGCTTGACAAATGGTCGTGAACCCCTGCTTGCATATGGTATCCGTAAGGATTAGCTTGGGGCACGATAGGATAATTTAGGTGAGCAGTGGGATAAGTTGCGATTGGAGATCTGATAGCATTACCATGATATCCGTTCTGTGGGGGGAGGTATGCCTGTTGCTGCTGCCATCGATCGACTTGAACGGGAGATGTAGACAGAGGCGGGAGCCTCGAGCGATCGCCCAGCCCTGGAGTCCCCGACCTAGAGGAGTAGGGATAGGATGGCTGGGGAGAGTGTCGGTCATACATCTCATAGTTATTAGTAGGATACGCTGCCGGAAATTGCGGGGCTAGGGACGGGGAGAAATGAAATCAATGTCTTAATATGAAGGGATGTAATATAGACGTGGACTTACAGGCGCCTGTGGGTTGCTGGTACGAATACATTTGCGGGTTGAGATTATAGTCGAGCTTTGGCGTCGAGCGTGGTTGTGAATAGGGCGTAGAATAAGCATTAGCGGGTACTAGAATAGCGGGTTGAGTGCGTTGAGAAATTTGTCACTACAAAGGAAACAAACAGACCTGTGGGACGAGATGTTGGAAAACTGTTAGCAAGAGGTGGGAGGACTGTGCGCCCACCCTGTCCCGTCTGGAAGAGAACACCATGGGTGTTATGTGAATCTCCTGGAGAGCTTCGACGCGATTTGCCTACACTGGAACTGGAATACCGGTCCTTATTGTAGCTCGACGTCATATTAGGGGAAAGGGATAGTAATAAAGAAAAATTGAGCTGGGGACGAGTGAAATTTTTAATGTGCGGGTCGACCTCGTCTAAATATCATTCAGTGAAACAACTGCGTCACACACAGCGCGTGCAGGTGTTTTTTTTGAATGCAGTAGACGAGTCACTCGAGGTAAGGGGTTCGAACGGCTTGAAGACACGAGGTATCGACGAGGCAGCCTGTTGTCAAAGGGGTGCTGTGCAAGGAGGTGCAAGGGCTCGTGGCGGGTAGAATCAGCTGCGTATACGACAGAAGGTGTACTTGAAGTATTGAGAACGGAGCATATCAATATTATTGTTGTTGATGTACCTTTTCGAACCCAAGTCTGGCAAACTTGGCTCTAAGAAGTTGAGCCGGCGAGCTGGGAGAAGCGACTGATGGGGAAGCCATTTGCGATCGGAATGAAGCCTCGTGGATCTGCCAGCCAGGATTAGCAACAGCCCCAGCCTAGCCTTGTTCTTTCTGAAAGTGGAAGCCTGCCGACGGGGATCAGCCCTGCGACGCAATGCAGACGCAACGATGTTCTTCAACGCGAAGCGGAGAGCAACGTCACGTGCCCACGGGCGTCAAGATCAACAAGATTGTCGCTGCCCTTCACGCGCCGACAATGACAAAGGTGGCTCTCACCGTCATCCATCCATGGCCTCGCGTCCGCTGCCGGCCCTCCCCGCCCATGCGTCCCCGATGCGCCCTGAGCACGACCTCGAGCCCTTCACCGCCCCCTATTATATGTCCTATCCGTACGCGCCCCAGCCCTACGAAGAGCATCCGACTACGTCTCTTCCTGTCGGAACGTTCCTGCACAAGGGCTTCTATGACCTCTTATCTATGATTCCGACCCCTTCTCCGTCACGTTTGCTCTGGAAGGCTCCCCCAGCACCCCCAGAAAACGTCGTGGCCGGTCCACGATATGAGGACATGGCCGGCAACACAGGTACGCGCGCACTGCCAAAGAAAGGCCGCAGAGTCAGTAAAGACATGGTTTCTAAACCCACTGGCTTTGTGTATGTACTATTTAAATAATGTCCAACTGCAACTCTAACAACATCAGTCATCTCGTCCATGCGTCCGATGCCGACCAGCTCGAGGCCCTGCTGACGCGTTGGGGCCCCGATGGAGTTGGCAAGCTTGGAGGTTAGCTGAACCGCTCATTAGCATACATTCCGGCCCCTCATAAATAACTGTAGATCCTCATTGGGCGAACCCGATCAAGAATTATATCAGGCAGAGAAATCAGGCAAAGGCAGTGAACCAGGTCGTCAGTGCTCTCCGCCCTTTGCAGAGTCCAGGCGCATCTCCTTACGGCCAGCTTCACATCGTAAATGGCATGAGCTCCACAACTTCTTCCTCTCTCACCACCGCGGCGAGAGAGAACGTGATTCTCAATTCGTCTCCTTCGGACGGACTTCCTGGGAGGCCGGGCTCTACTCTCCGCTGGGGTGGAGGGCTGAGATCACATCCTGAGATACATGAAAGCGAGGATCAAGATCCTAGTCTTTCGGTCGAACAAGATCAGTTCGTTCAACCACCCCGAACTATCATACCTTCTCTCGCGACTTTGGAAAAAGCTGTGGCGGCTCGCATCTATTTTGAGAATCTGTATTTTCCGTTGTTTCGGCACCCTAACTCGAGAGACGCGCGAAAAATCGCGATGGAGAAGGACATGGCTGAGATGCAGCTGACGCACGCGCAGAAAGAGCTTCTCAGGTCCCGCTGGAGACAGAACGAAACGGAATATCTACGAGAGCGACGCCAAAAGGTTGATGCCACCGCCTTTGTCAAATTAAAGACCATCGGCCACGGTTGGTTCATTATTTATCGTATCAGTTCATCCGCCGATTGTTCCTTTTGTTCTATTCCAGGTGCTTTTGGGGTCGTCTCTCTTGTACGAGAAAGATCTTCTGGAAGCCTTTACGCGATGAAGCAGGTACGCAGAGAGACATCCACTCGTCGCCTCCTTGAATGTTCTCTCCATTCTCAACTGCTATCCCCAGCTGCGCAAGGCGGACATGTTGCGCAAAGGACAAGAAGGCCATGTCCGCGCTGAACGCGATATACTCAAATCGGCGTCCTTGGTCCATTCCCCGGGTGGGGCCGAGTGGATTGTGAGGCTTTACTACTCTTTCCAGGACCGGGATAATCTCTACTTGGTCAGTAGTTATGGGTCTCTCTTCCCAAGCTTGCCATGGGTCTTTTTAATATTGATTTCATTTCCGGGTCATTTATTATTCTCTCTCTCCCATAATTACAGGTATTGGAGTATATGGGAGGAGGCGACCTTCTCAATCTTCTCATCGAAAGAGATGTATTCGAGGAAGACTTCACTAGATTTTATATTGCAGAGGTAATTCTCACTGCCGCTGTCCTCCAAATTTTTTTTTCCTCGGATAAAACTTATGTTTCCAACACAGATGATTCTGGCAATCTCAAGCTGTCATCGCCATGGGTTTATCCACCGTGATATTAAACCAGATGTTCGTCTTTGTTTCCCATACTTATGGCTCACTCTAAACCCAGGCCCTCCGGCTACCGTAGAATTTTCTTTTCGACCCAGAAGGGCACATTAAACTCAGTGATTTCGGACTAGCGTGAGTATCTTCCCCGCCCTCTCTCATCGACTCGGTGCTTACCTGCTGGCCTTCTATCTTTCCGCTAGTACGGATCTCCATTGGGCTCACGATACGTCTTGTGAATCGGTTCCCTCCATAATAAACGCTCGGCGCACTTAGTCACTACTTTGTATAGACTACGAACAACAGCGTTTGCACCTTCTCCACAAACACGGCATAGACCTCGAGGACTCCAATGGTATCGCGGACGGAAAGAAGACGCGGCGGATGGATCCCAAAGAAGTTGAACTTCTAATGGGAGGAGGCGAGGGTCCGGGAGGTGTTTTTACCTGGCGGGAGAAAAATCGAAGAAAGGTACGACTTGGCAAGTAATCGAGATCAAAGGGTCCATTGGCTTATCCAAGATTACAGTTAGCATATTCTGTGTAGGTTCCTTTGTTCTTTTGTGACTCGATCCGTCTTAATCTAACTGACTATATGCCCGTCAAAAGATGCGGTACGAATTCTTACAGTAGGTTTTTATCCGTGTTTGGCTGCTTCTTTGTCGCTCAGACTAGGTCCAGTGTCGCCCGAGGTTATTCGAGGCCATGGCTACTCTTACTCGTGCGACTGGTGGAGCCTCGGAGTAATTATGTTTGAGTGTTTATATGGGTATATTGCATCTCTCCCTCGATCTCCAACCACTGTCTCACCCTGCTTTCCAGTTTCCCCCCCTTCGTCAGCAACTCGGTAAGCTCTCGCGGGAGCTCTTCCCGGCATTTTTACTGACCACCACGCAGCGACATGTAACGCGGCAGAAGATCTTGAACTGGAAACAGGCATTGCGTTTCCCGACCCGGCCAGCTGTCTCCCATGAAGGAATCAACCTCATGCAGCAGCTACTTTGCGAGCCCGAAGATCGCTTGGGTTCTCAAACGCCCTCGTCCACCTTGCGGCCCAATTCGCTGGTCGTGCATGCCCGAAGAAGCGGTTTCGTCACTCAACCCAGTGTCCCCGCTGACAATGACGGCGTTCACCTCATTAAGGTATGGCCAGCCTTTTGGCCCTCCGCGACGCTGGCCTCGGCTGACTCTGACACGGCGCAGGCGCACCCCTGGTTCAAGGGCATCGATTGGCAAAACATTCACCGCTATCCTGCGCCGTACCGTCCGGAGCTCATCAGTCCTGACGATACACGTCATTTCGACGATGACATTCCCCCCGAGGTGCGCATGTTTGTCGTCATTTTTTTTACCTGTCGGTGCTTCAACGTAGCATTTTTGCTGTTTCAGCCTCTAGCACCTGCAAACGGTGCGCCTGCTGACGCGACCCGCGACCCTATGCTCCGCCACAAGGTGCATGGCGCGGAAATTATGGATGTACGGAAGGCGTTGGCCTTTGCGGGATTCACACACAAGAGCCCCCGTGCCGTCGACTATGCGCGCGCGGACAGGGCGTTTGAGGACCCACCTGTGCCCCAGGTTGTTAAGGGTACTGTCAGGGGCCGGCCGCTCGTTCGAGAAACACGCGACATTGGGCTGGGCCGCGCAATCTCGATGTAATTAATAAAGACGTATAACGTTTGTTGTGTAATTGACCTTATATGTAAGAGCGACTGATGTATGTACTATACCCTCTGTAAACTTTGTATGCTGTTACTTGTTAGGGGCGGTGTCCCGGTCTGCGAAGTAGATTTTAAAGTTAAATGAAGGGCACTCAATCTGAAGTTATCGAATCTTGCGCAACTGTGGGCACGACTGCGGCCCACGGGGACCTTGCTTGAGTCGACGGCGGACGCAGCCTCAGAGTCAGAGCGTTGCATCACATGTTTTGCTCACAGATAGATTGTGGATGCCAAATCTCAATCCCGCGTCAGTGATTCCCCGTCCCCAGCTGAAACTTGTTAAAAGAGCGCGCATTCGGGATGGTCGGTGGCGACTGAATGTAAGAAGCCAAGTTTATTCGTTTTCTCGGCTATTTATATCCATGATGATACTTCTCCGGACTTGCAGCCACATAAAAATAAATAGTAGGTGCTGCAAATGATGGTAAGGCCCGGAGGTCCATGAACGGGCGGTGCAATATTGTGGGCGGTACTGGCTACAACTGACTACAACTGGGGAACTGATAATCAAACGGAAATGTACAGTATACAATACATACCAATACAAAAGGAAACTCTATCTTTAAGCCATAGCGAGTTGGATACATGTAGTTATGCGTGGGGGTCAATATAATAAATGCAGGGCAAATAAATAGAATAATGATATCGTGGTGGACGTGGCTCAGGACTCGAGCTTGCGGCGAGAGCGTTTTTCACGGCGACGACCCTCCGGTGAATCACGGTCGTCGTTTGAAGAGATACTCCGACTTCGCCGGGAAACGCTTCCAGTTGAGGAGGATGTGCTATTCCGACGATGCGTGCTCCACCTGCCTGGGGACAAGCGAGAGCCGCTCGCGGCGGTGGTCTGTGAAGTTGGAATGGGGCTGTCGCTGCTTGGCGGTTCGTGATCGGGTGCGCTGTGGACACGAGCGTGGCGGCGCATGTTGCTGAGGACGCTGAAGCTGCGGCCGCAACTTTCAACGGGGCAGACGAAGGCTGCAGAAGCTCGATTAGACAGGAACCCGGAATAAGTTGAACACGAGACTTACGTTTTTCACCAGTGTGGCTGTTGAGATGTATCTAAAGCGTTGTGAGCGGCTGATTATTTGTGGCTCAGTGAGAAAGTGCCCTACCTTGAGACTGCTTGGACGATTAAACCCTTTTCCACAGTAAGGACAGTCATATTTGGAGGCAGAGCCGCCCATATTCTCGTCCGGCAGCTGATGAACATCGGCATGAGGGATATTTACGAGTCCCGTGGCTGCCGTATTGTGGAAACGGGCCACTGGCGTCTGTTCATCATCTTCGCCCGTGTGCTCCGAGCTTGATGCGGTAGAAACGTTCCATGCTAGTCCAGGTGATCTGGCGTCGGCCAATATGCTCGTGGACCCGTGCCGGACCAGAGCAGGATCCTCTCTATACGAGAAAGGCATCTTTGGCGAGACATGAGATGGATAAGCAAGGTGGGGAGCTGCCATTTGGGGGACAAAATGAGTAGAGGGTCCACGCACTCCATGGTAAGGTGTGTTGAACGACGTATGGACCTGATGGTTTGCCAATGCAGGGGTGTATGTAGATGTGTACGCTGGGCGATGTGCGACAGAATTATAAGGTTGTAAGTTAGGCTGGGAAATTGGATAGTCCGTGCGAGTGTGCATGGAATTTTGTGAGGGCTCTCTGTATAAATTACTTTCATTAAAACGAGCGAGTGGGCCAGGAGCAGGCATTGGGAGCTAGGGATGATACTATGTCAAACGAAACAAGCAACATCGAGGATAGTATTTACATACACCATAGGCACGCCGAGGCGCATGTCTTGTCGATCCACTGGAAGGGTTTGAGGAAGATATTGGAAAATCATCGTCATCCGTGACATGAAGTCGCGCTAGTGGCAAAGATGGCGAGTCATTCAGGGCATCGGGATGCCTCGACAGTTCGTCTGAAGCAAGGTGTTGGAATGTTGAACAATAGAAATCAAAACTGAAGGTACCTTACTGACCTGGAAACAAGTCGCGAATAGGAGGCAATGTTGGACGTGAATTGCTGTGAGAACTATCATAACGAGAAGGGTGGGCCATATCTCAAAGCTTGAGAATTGCGGAGGATTAAAGTGATGGTGAAAGGTAAACAAGTTTGCTATAAAAGCATTATCTATATACTTCAGGATATTCGACTGCCGGATATGTCAAGCCACGGATGAGCGGCAGTGGCACACGCGAGCTATAGATATTGGAAAGATCTGTGCATCTGTGTTGGGCGTCATGGGCGAAGATTAATCTGACGCAAGTCAACATGATCAGCCATAGCATGCACAGCATAGCATTTAAATTTGCCGCGGCAAGCTTTGTACAGAATCGCACATTGGCCTGAGCATGAAAGCCCGGTCTACACTTGTTTGAAGAAAGAGCTGATTGTTGGTTGATTGATTGCATCAGAACTGGTTTGAGAATGATGGTGACGGAGGCTGACGGGCATGTTTTGAACGTAGTCATGGGCACATGTTGCAAAAGGAGTCATATCAAGTCTTTGCAGTTAAGAGGATGTCCAGCCTTACACAGCAAAAAAAAAAAAGTATCGTGTATGTAGCACCAACATCGCTATTAATAGCACTTGAGATATTTCCAAAACAGGATCATCCTCTCCGGGGACAAACTAACCTCGTCGATGATGCCGCAGGCGCGGTCAAACACCTACGTGACGACAGGCGCCACCGCAGCCATAACCGCAGCTTCTGCCTCTGTCTTGGTCTTCAAAGAGAGAGCATGTAAGCCCTGTGCAAACTCTTCCGATAAAGCAGAGTATATCATCCGGTGACGCTGCATTGTAGACTGCGGTGAAGTATGTGAGCTGCAGAAGCAGAAGCCATGGAAAAATCGCAGCATTACCTTCTTTTCGAAGGCATTGGACACGACTTGTACAGAAAAATCTGGGGAAGCGCGGGAATAATTTAGGCACCGAGCGTAGCCTGTGAGAATTCTGGATTTGAACCTACGTGTTTCTCCGTTGCCGCCACCAACCTCGCGCATTGCACTGTGATGGCGGTGCTGCCAAGAATCGTTGGTGATCACCATTGACGTTGGCTGTAAAAGGGACGTCAGCTAGTAAGGCTGTCGGTGAGTTTATTGATAGTGCGAAGATCACTGCGCGGCATGTCCTACCTTGTCTCGGATCGATTTCTCAAGTGGACCTGGAGGCGATGATGTAGCCATTGCTAAGGAGCGACGGGCAATAGGATGATAGATGCTGCGGGTCCAACGGGTGCGAATGAGCATCTCAGTTTCTGAGTCCGCAAATTCGAGGACCGGGCTGAACGAGAAGCTAAGAAACCTCTTGGAAACCTCGTTGTTCAATGGCAAGTTGGGCCCACAACTGTCAATAGCAAATTACATAAGCCTCATGCGAGCTCAGACCAAACCGCACAAACGGGATCTGTGCCACAAATAAGTACGCCATGGAAGATCCCTCCAATGCACTTTGTATACAATATTGATTTACACAATGGATACAGAGACTCAGTGCGTGCGCCTCATTTTACATCTACGGAAAAGGATATACAGTGGGCAGCTCTATAGTAAGGAATTCGTTTCAAGCAGAAGGACAATGCCTAGTATTGTGTGTGAGCTTGATGTGATGGAAAAAATATTTTTAGGGAAGTACTCACTGTGAACGATCTCAGAAACACTTTGTTTTGTGATATCGACTGTCAGGTCGGCGCCCTCGGGAAGCTCATACACTTCGTCGATCCCCGGGAACCCTTTTATCTCACCCCGCCGTGCCTGAGTATAAAGACCATGTCGGTCGGTCATTTCACAATGTTCCAGTGGGGTAGCAACGTGGACCAAGAAAAAATTTCCGCCGGGACCTCCATTTTGGAGGACAGTGTCGCGCGCAAGTTGTCTTGAACGATCTTGAGGAGATGTCGGAGCCACAATGACAGCAGCCCCCGCGCGGGTCAGCTCAGCGGCTACAAATGCGATCCGGTGGACGTTCTCATGGCGGTCATCGGATGAATATCCTAATTCTGGAAAGAAGAAAGATCATCAAAAAAGTAGAGGCTAACATTTTGCGAGGTAAAAATACCTGGGGACAGTTCCTGCCGGACAGTCTCTCCCAGAAGTAGTGAAACACTGCGACCTCCTTGTTGGTTGAGAGTGAGCTGCAAAGCCTTTGCAATAGCATCTTTTCCGGAGTTATGGAGACCAGTGAGGAAAAGCACAAAGCCTTGCTTGTTCCTCGGCGGGTAGCTTTCTCTAAGTACTTTAACGACAGCGCTGAAGGAAGTCATTAGATTCAGGAAATTAGGGGTAATGATGAACGGTCGTACTCATAGCTAAACCAATCAGGGATTGGAGCGCCGGTTCGCAGTCTTTTACGCAGTTCCGTTCCAGAAATATCAAGGGTCTGTACGCCTTTTGGAACCTCGTCAACGGGTTGATACTCGTCGGTAGAGGGCAGATAGGTCATTTGCTGGAATGGAACCATCTCGATTTGCAGTTCATCATGATAAGTGATAACCAGGTCCTGCGCATCGTACGGGCCATAGAAATCTTTTCCTTGCGAATTCTTGCCTGGTCCGGCGTGATCACGGCCGACAATGAAGTGAGTAGCACCGAAATTCTTTCGAATGATGGCATGCCACACAGCCTCTCTTGGTCCGGCCATGCGCATAGCGAGCGGCAGAAGGGCCAAGTGACCCATTCCGTTCGGGTATTTTTGCATGATCGCTTCGTACACTCGGACGCGGGTATAATGATCAACATCGCCGGGCTTGGTGAGGCCGACAACAGGGTGAATGAGGACATTCTAGTTTGTTGCTTATGAGTGAAAATTTTGATACAATGAATATGTTAAACTCACAGCTTGGCGTTGACGTGCAGCGCGTACTGTCAGTTCGCGATGCGCTCGATGCATTGGGTTTCTTGTTTGGAAAGCAACAACTTTGCGCCATGCAAGTTTCTTGAAATGGGCACGAAGTTCTGCAGGGGTATCTAGATTACAGTGAGAATGATGAGTTAGAACCAAATTGTGTCATGAACGGAGTATCGTTACATCTTAGAGCAACATAGTCGAAGTGTGTGGGTGCTTTGATAGCTTGTACTTTTCCGCCGACATAGTATTCCTTCACTCGATTCCTAAGATAGGCGACTGATGGGTGTGCAGGATCATCAGCTCCGAATACTTGAATAGATTCCTTGACTTTATCGGGTGTATAGATATCCTCAACTAGACAGGTTCAGTATTTTCCTACAAACCAAAGCAAGGAGGGTACCGGTTATAATAGCGAGTGCCTCCTCATCGCGGGGGTCTAGCAAAGTGATGCGGCTTCCTGACGCGATAGAAAGTCGCTCGACATCGGCGCGGGAAACATCAAGGGTAACAGGTATGGGGAATAGGGATCCGTCGGCCAAACGGAGGTTGTCAACAACACTGATAAAGGTATGATGAGGATGGCTGCTAAAACATCAAAACATGAGATCGCACTTTTTATAATCTGCTTCATTCAGGAAGCCTTCAAGCGGACTGAAGCCTCCATTTGTGATGAGCTCGAGATCACAAAGTTGGCGCTATCAAGACGTAATTGCATTAGGAACGACGATGTATGTTGGTAAGCGTGGAGTAACTAACCTCAGTCAACACCAAGTATGGCAAAGACAGCGACTCTTCTCTGAGCTGTTCTGAGATGTTCTCATCTCTAGCAACAAGATCCTAAAACACAGACCGGTTGATCAGTTTGACTCTGGGTTTCAGGGTGTCACAAGTCGAAATTGCACCTTCAGAATTCCGCCGTGAGGAGAGTTGGACATTATCGGGTCCGTTTGGGAGATGAGGGTTCAATGAAAAGGTTACACGAATCATGATCGTCATCGGTTTTTTCTAGTATCTGTTTGAATACATCACAATGGTGTGCTCAACGATGGTTAACGATCACGCAATAAGTGCAAACGCCTTCCGAGGTTACGCAGAAATTCCTAAATGGGAAAACCGGTCTCGGCGGGCCGTCTATTCCCAGATCAGCTTATTCCCACGGGATATCAACCAACTGCTTCTGTCTGTTTACAAATTACATACGTCTGGTATGATACTTAGTATGATACTTGTATGATATATTTTGGATATATTCGAGTATTATGAAGCTTTAAAAGCTATCTTACACAGCTTTTTCCTTGCTAAATTCCAAGCGCAGTGAATCAGCCGGGCTCAATGTAAGGCTTCAGCAAATCTTCAGTCAAGTAAATCGAATTTGAAGTTCTAACAAGTTCTCATTTTTCCGAAACGCAGATGACTTGTTGACCCGACGTAATAGAAACTATTGAACTGCAATCGAGCCAATTCCCGGGTACAAAATGCAGGTCTTCTAATGTATCTGACTTAGGAATTGTTTTGTTACGTTACTAAGTATGGTATTGTTGTTGCTTTTTCTAGTAGACGTGAGTACACAACGCACGCAGTTATGTAAGTACTTGTCCGCTCCCAGCGTTGGGATAAATATACCAATCTATACCAATATCACTGCCTCGACCTCTTCAACAGACATTCTAAATGACGCCTTGAACATCGGAATAGTAACTCCGATACCATGCAGGGGTCAACCTACTCAGCCTCGTTGACTGTAGGCCCGACAAGTAAACCGATAAGTAAATGTCCTCAGCGAATATTTGAATCGGGGTTAGCAAATCGCAAGGTTGGAGAACTTTGTTTTTACGATACAAATAAGATACATATCGGTCTGAATTTATTCGTAACATAAAGCATTTGCTTTGGAAATGTCATTAAGGTATATTTGTCAGTCTTGTCGCGGTAGTGGTACAGAAATACAACAGGGGAAAATACAGAAATAAAAAAATAGAAACGGAAGGGAGAACACCCGATTATAACCTAATCATCATATTCGGTCAACTGGAGAGACCGTCAGCGTTGATTTCTAAGAGGGAGAAGGCAGATATGCTCACATCAAGAGTTAGAGTCCTCGAACTATTCACTTCTTGATCACGGTAGATACCAACCAAGGAATGTCCACGTTCATAGAGAGATCCTTTCAGGCTGATCACAATAAACTGGAACGCATCTGATGCATGTGCTCTTATGTAGTTGGCAATTTTAGCAACGTTGGTGTTATCCAAAGCTGCATCGACTTCATCAAGAACAAAGAAAGGGGCTGGTTGGTAACTACAGGTATGTCTCATCAATTTTCGGTTCCGCAGCTATCGGGACTGTTGGCGTACCTGTGAATGGCGAATAACAGAGCTAAAGCGGCCACAGTCTTCTCCCCTCCTGACAACTGTTCCATATCACGGAAACGCTTCATGGGGGGCATAGCATGATATTTGATTCCACCATTATAGGGTTCCTACAAAAAATTAACAAAGGTAGGAATGATGGGCAGAAATTACACACTTCACTATCTTCCAGACTGAGATATGCAACACCGCCCATCGGCGATGCCTTGCCCTTGGTCAATTCTTTATAGACCTGATCGATTCCATCCGAGATGTGGTTATACGCTTTGTTGAACAAATCACAACTGCAGGTATTTGAGTATTCTGAAACCGGGAAAAGATATAGATGCACACCGCCGCTTTTTCACGTCATTGAAGTGATCACGCGCAGTCTTCGAGTCTTTCCGCGCCTTCTCTGCCTCTTTCTCGGTATCAGCGAGTTTCATTTCGACATCATCGAGCCGTTCCATAGCCTTCATATTCGGAGCCATGCGCTCGATCTCGGCAATCTTGTCTGCAATCTCTTTGTCTAGTCTTGGGATCGCCTCATGCAGATCTTCCATGTTGTCTTCGTCAACTTGGGCAAAATCGACCTGAATACCATAATCTGCAACTGTTTTAGGTTGTTGAGTCCCATTTTCGTCTTCATCGACATCCATAGCCATTTCTTCGCGAAGGTTCTATATCACAATGTAAGCATAGGGAAGATGGCTGAAGAGAAAAAACTAGCCTCTTCCATGGGTACATTTTTGAGATCACCCTCCAGTAGAGGAATACGGATCTCTTCCAGGCGACATTTACGGTATAGAGCGGATCTCTCTAATGCGAGCTTCTCAATTTCGTCATTCTATAGTCCGCTAAAATCAGTATGTTTTCAATTTTTGAAGTTTCCGCCACTCACACAGGCTGCAATTTCCTTCAGTGCCTGATCAAGAACCTTCGAAGACTTCGATGCGGCTTTCTTGACTTGGTCAACCACTTTACTCTTCTCATCTAACGCCTCTTGCAAGCTTGCGAGCTCTTCTTTATGGTCTTCGACAACAGACTCCAAAGACGCAATATCTCGTTCAGAAACAGCCTTTTGCTCTTGCAAGTTCGTCAGATTAGATTGTTCCGCAACTACAAGAGCATCAAGACGGGCGAGGCGCTCGCGAGCTGTGGTTAGGCCCTCTTGTTCAAACTCGACCCTGCAGGAATAATTAGCATATTTGCACGGAGAACATATCAGGAAAGCGACTTACGCATGAGTCAGCCGTGCAGTTTGAGCATCGAACCTCAAGCGCGCTTGGCTCTCTTCTTGGGCTACTTTTAACTGCCGTTCTTCGTACTCTCTGATATCAGGAACGCCGATTTTCCGACAGAACCCACTAAAGACACTGTCTTCCGCAGCGTTGACTACCTCCGCCAGGCTGGCGACGCGACCTTGAAGTGTTTGACATGTGTTTCGAGCCTGTATTGAAATAAAAAGTTCGAGTCTATTTGTGAAGATAATAATCAATGGAGTAACTACCTTCTTTAGTTCAGGAGATATAGCTCTCAGTTCGCGGTCAATGTGCTTCAGCTCGTCCTTGATGCCCGTGATACGAAGTTTACTTGCATTCTGATTATATATATATATTAGAGAATAGAAAGATTATCGGGGATTTACGATGCATACCAGATCATCCTTGAAGACCACAATGACACTCTCCAATCTTGATATCTCAGAGATCAGAGACTCGTCTGTCTTTCCGCGTGGTTTTTGTTTACTCAGTTCCCGCTGCTCGGCAAGGAGGTTATCGCGGGAGCGGATGAGGCCTGCTCAAAAATAAGTATTTTGCGTCGTGGAATAGACTCGAACTCCAGAACCTTGGACATCTTTTTCATCCCATTTCTTGCTATTGTTATGTGTGCTTCGTCCACCGGTGATCAGCCCGCTTTTGTGGATGATTGTGCCTTCCAACGTCACAGCTTGCATGTTAAAACGTTCGTAAGCATGGAGTCGCATTTTTAAATTGAGATATGTACCTTTGACTTCCTGTCCTTTCTCGTAGCAAACGTATCTCGCCACTTCCATTGTATCACATACTAGTGCACTGCCAAGTGCATGGTGTATGGCTCGTTCCACGGCACCCTCATATTGTACCACATCTACCGCGAGACGTGCCCCTTTTGCAAACGAACGGTATTTGTCGTTTACGGGCTTAACTTGAATGGTATCCAGCGGGATGAACGTAGCTTGCCCCGCGCGCTGCGTGCGCATGTATTCGATACAGTCGATCGCGGTCTTCTCTTCATCGACGACAATTGATGAGATGTTACGCCCTAGCACAACGGACACGGCTGTCTCATATTTGCGTTGGATAGGTTTACAGAGATCCACTATGCGGCCTCGAACACCTAGGAATTGCAGTGAGGGATGCTAAGACGCTGTGCGGGTACGATCAATGCTAACCTGGGAAGATTCGTTGTAGATTTGTCAAAGTCTCTTTCAGCTTGGCCTCCTTCTCGGTCTCGTGTTTCTCCACGCCTGCCTGCAGAAGATCCTGGTAGACTTTTTGCAGCTTTTCGTCTGCCTCAATCTGAAGCTTTCTGTATAGCACATTCAATTGTTTGTTAGCCCAGAAAAAGTCAATATACGAACGTGATCCGAGTCTTTTCTGATTGTTGGTTTTCTAACTCTTGTCTAACGGCATTCAATTCTCCCTGCGAGTTCGTGATTTTGCTTTCCAGCTATCCACCAAGTAAATCACGAGCTCTATCGTAGAATAAAGGGAGAACATACGTCTTGTTTCTTTTCGGTCAATGTGGCCAGTTCCTCAGTTCGGGATGATTTCCTCTCCGTGGTAGTCTGCTCCTTCTCCGAGAGCTGTGCCAGCGCACGCGCTGCGGTTTTTTCTTCCCGTCTTAGTGTCTCAAGAGATTGCCGCTCATCTATAGCAAGAGCACTCGATGTAGCTTTCCTATAAAATTAGAAATAACGTTCAGTAGAGTATAATGGCCGAGAGAGTATGCGCATACAATCTGCGATATTCCTCCAAGCTGTCCTCACTCAGTGCAATGTTATGTTGGGACGTCTTCCTTTGTTCCTCTGATTCAGTCGGATCGTGTCAGAAGTATAAAGATGTTACAGAAACATGACAACTGACCTTGAGCTTTTTTGGCTGCCTTCTCTACCGCAACCAACTCCTGCTGTAGCGCGGTAACCTTGGTTTGCAGCTGAGTCTCCGTTTTAACTAGCTCCTCCTTTGACTTTGCTGCATTGTTGAGCTTGCGCGTAGAATGAGTAATTTGGGCCTCTGTAGCCACTAACTCGGGTTTCTTATTTTCGAGCGTCTTCTCCGCTTTCTTAATGTTTTTCTCCTTTTGCATGACGGCGGTCCTGGCTTTCGCCTGTTCCGCGCGTGCCTCCTCGACAGCCTTGTCCTGCGACTTCTGTTCCTGGCGCAGCCCAGCAAGTTCCTTGTTCTTGGTTACAATAGCGCGCGTGTTATCCTCGATCCCCATGTCGATATGATACAGCTTCGTCATGGCGCGCTCGCGAATGAGCTCATCCCGTTCCTGCACAAGCGCCTCGAACCTGTCTGCCTCGCTCTTCTGCTCCTTGTACTGCTTGATCTCGCCCGCAATACCACGCCTCTTGGTGAAATTAAACGTTGCGTTTTCTGTCGCGCGTTCCTGTGCCTCTTTTGCCTTCTCGTATTCAGCCTGGAGTTCAAGAGAACCGCTAATCTGCTCGATCAGACGCGCGAGCTCGCGGGGCGACTGAGATGCCACGGCTTCAACGTCGCCCTGGAAGACAAGGAAATTCTTCGCCTTGACGAGGATGTTGTGCGACACCAGCGCGGCGTTGTACGCGGTATATGTTACTGTCTTTCCATTCAACTTGTACTCGGAGGCGCCGGTCGTTGAGATTCTGCGTGTAAATAAGTACGTGCATGCGGGCCTGCGGTATATTAGCACATACGTTCGCTGGAAACGCCATTCCTTCTTGTCTGTATCCGTATATACGGCCATAACCCAGGCCTTCTTCGCCGTGCCTTCGCCTTCCACTTCCTCATCGTCTTCCTCTGGTGGCACGGAACCGTCCTCCGCGGCAAGTCGCCTTCCGCGATAGACCAAGTCCTTCAACTGCGAACTACGCAGTTGCGCGCTCTTCACCCCTAGCACGAAGGAGATGGCGTCCATCAGATTCGACTTTCCCGCACCATTTGGACCAATAACGGATGTGAAGTTCATGAAAGGTCCTATAGTCTGATGCCCTCTACATTCACGTAAATTAACGTTGCTGCATCCGTTGACGAACGGAGTCACTCACCTGTAGGACTTGAAGTCACACACTTCGATGCGCGAAAGTGGCATTTTGAATGACTCCCTAAGCGCTGTGGAAGTGTAACGAGTGTAGCGCCTGAGGTCGAGAGATAATGCACTTCAAGTCAGTAGATTGTGCGAACAAGGGCCCGCAACTCGACGCGTTCAGCGCGTCGATAAAATTCAATCTCAGCCACAACCTCGTGAAGCGTGCGCGCGAAACCTTGGCACCGATAATCTTGAAAAAGACAATATCTCTCTTGTAGTAAGTCAAAGATTAGACAATCTATCACAGTCTACTAACGTTTTGTTAAGGATGTCGATGAGAATCGGAAATTCATCAACAACCGTGAGTGTGCCACCGACCACAAATCATGTTGTACATAGGACAGCAATTTTATTAATGCGAACGAACATTGACTCTCGCTGCTACGCAACTGTAATACGAGTCAAATAGCACCAGCCATGTAATAATAATATCCCTAATAATATACACAAAACACCTTGCACCTAGTATACATGCGTAGTCCAATCAATCCCATTAATCCGCGGACGATCCGAAATTCAGAAACACCGGGCTCAGTGCGGACGTGACGTCTATTGAGCTCCCTTGAACCTTGCGGCTGTGCATTTGCATTTCGTCCCACCCAGCATATCCAGCCACGTATCCGTCTCTTTGCGTACTGTAGTCCAGTATCCACGGCCGCTGGGCGCCCGTCGGATCATCCGAGGAGGACACAAGGCTCTGCACGACGATTTGATCCATCTTGCTCTTCGCGCAGAAGCTTCCTTGGTATCTCGAGTCCAGCGTTATCATCGTTGGCGCGAGATTGTTCTGCACCGTGAACTGCATCGTCGTGTTGGGCGTGTTTTGCGAGTACGCAATAGACATATTTAGCGGTCCGTTAAAGTTGTTCACTTGCATCCCAAACGCTGGCGATTTTGGCGGTCCGGATACATTGGAAGAGTCTAGAACAACATTAGCCATGATTTGACTGCAAAAGAATATCACTATTGTATCGAGATAACGAATAATAGCAGCCTACCTATCACCAGTATCTATCTCAAGGAGTGTCGGTTGCATAGGATTAGGAAGTTGAGTCAGTGTGATATTGGACGTAACAGGGCTGTGTGTATAGCTACGTCAAGTGGGGTTCCCAAAGAGAAGAAATGACGTGCTTACCCTTTTATAGTATCCAGTACTAAGCTAGCAGTCACATTGTACGTCCCTTCAATCGAAGCTCCCAGATTCTTGATAGAGATTTTCTGGGCTTCCAAGTACTGAGTTAGAAGTTATCAGCATTTTCTTCTTTATCTACGATACGTATGCGTTACCTTTGAGACTATGGGCTGGGAAGCGCCTTCGAGAGTAAACCGGTCGAATGTGGTAAACTGGCCAAGGTCGCCAAAAGTTTGGGAGATCATGGGGAGATATGTTACGAAGTTATCCACTGAAGATGTAACTTGTGGTAGGAGCACGGAGATATTGAACGCCAGCCGATCCCCGAGCGAGAATTGACCGGGAGTCTATCAGGGTAAAGTTAGCATCGGCAATTTACGGCGTAAATCGAAGAGTCGCATTACATATATTGAGAGACCTCTGTTGGAGCCTGTCTTGGAAAAACAGACGTTGGTTTGTTGGAAAAGGTGATAACTCGAGTAGGTAACGCCCAGATCGAACACGATGTTATTTTCCGAAGTGTCTGGATTGACTTCGACCAATAGACTACCATACAGCGGCACAGAATCTGTAGGGCTGTAGGTCGCGTTCGACCGCAGGGCAACAATGCTGTTGGGCGCCAGGTAGAACCGGGTGCTATAAGAGAACAGATGAGAGAAGGCCCCCAACAAGAAAGGAGGCTATAGTCACTGTGCCGTGGTATCTGAAGGGGTTTCAGACCAAACATTGCAGGTCTTGTTAGTTTCAAGGATTGGAGCGCCCGACATGGTGAGCATAAGAAGTGAAGGTGGATTGGCGGATTCGATGTCGTCCCACAGCGAGTCGGGGTCTTTGTACCCGTCATTATTATTGGATTGCTTTTTCATTTTCTGTGGAGCGCAGTTGGTTCAGCCATACAACAGAGAGGCTTTCAGACTCACGATGATAGTAAGTGGAAGGATTACAACTAGCGATAAGAACACGTAGACAGCGAATGCATATGCGGCAGCTTTCCATATCTGAGGATTGACTCTACGGGGTTTTGGCGGAGGTTCTGATGATGATAGTGCCGCTGTCTTCCAGTGGAGGGCTTCAGATGTGTTGTAGTCTGGGAGGAGGAGAGAGCTGGTCCGTGTGAAGGCTGCTGAAGGATGGCGCAGGGTAAGGCCCTGGTAGGGCCCGTCTTTCGTCCCTGCTCCTGCCTCACCGTCAAGAATGATCATGACCGTCCGACGCTATTCATCAAAGGCTAAGGTCGTTTGGGCCAGCAAGGTTCCTTTGAGACGGTGTATACCCAGGTATACGCGGTTAAACAAGAAAGTTGGTGGAGAAATGAGAAGTCGGAAGGGTATCAGTGAGTATCTAGGCAGCTCTTCTAGGCTCCTTCCTTGTGGCATTCGAATTTCACTTTGTTGTTATGTAACTCCGACAGCACGTGAGTTTGATCACGCGGTCGCCGGTCTCGGGTGGCCGTAGAAGCTCGAACAAGTATCTTAGCAGCGGCATAACGTTTTGGCAGCCTGACTTATCAGCACAGCCAAGTCATGAAAGAAGTATATTTTATCTATTTTCAAATGTTTTTAAGTTGCAATTATACTATACAAAACTTCCATAAGTAGTGCATGATAGATAGTCCTTTAAATATAGGGAATCAAAGCTCTGCGTGAGGTATGATATATTCCTTCCACGAAGGACGAAACGCAGAGCAAATAGTGTTGAAGGCTTGCCCGAGAGCGCTGATGGCAGGTGTCACGTTGTTCTCGATAGTCGCCTTGCAATTCTTGAGCAATGCAACCGACTGTGAACATGCCACGTCAAATATGTTGGAAGAGATGTCCTCCGATGCAATATGGGACTTCGTCTATACATATGGTCAGCTGCCGCATAAATTCAAAGCCAGACACGTACGTGTGGAGCAGTGGCTTTTTCCACCTCTGAAGCAATTTTTTCGGTATCAGCTTCATCTAATTCCCGCCACATACGTCGGAAGGTTTCTACAGCTTTGAGGCTTTCGCTGAATCTAAATAGTGTGTTTATGAGAGCCACTACCTCTGAGCGATGCAAAAGATCTGAATTGGTATTTGGGCTACGTGGAAACACAAGTTAGTGGGACAAGAGAAATGAGCTCTGAGAAAAATCTCACTCTAAAGCCTTCTCATCGAGCTCGAATAAAATCTTGAGCGCGGTGGCTATGCCGGTGGTCTGAACTTTTCCCCATAGGCGGCATTTATCACATCCAACGCAATCCATGATGCGCGTCACATTCCGGAAATGTGTTTTAAATTCTTCTTTCAAAACGTTGGCATTTTCTCCTCGGAATAGGATGGACTCGTCGAAGGAGCCTGCGTGTTTTGCAATGTTGATGACCTCGCCCAAGGCTAGATGAGTTTCGACGTCGTTTTCGTGATTTCCCGATGAGCAATAATCAAATGCAGAAAGATACGGTCCAAGACGGGCAACTGCACGAAGTAGTAGGATGGTGTTGAAGTAGATGTATTGTAGACGTTCTGGATGCGAGGCAACTCGGTGAATAAAACAGTTCAGATTTGGTTCCTAGAGGACAGAATTAGAACAGTCGACGAATATGCTAGATTGCACATACCCATTGTCCAGACGTTTGATTAAGCCACTCCTGGCATATATGTGTTGATATAGAGGCATGTAGACCTTGTAAGAATAATAATTCAGTGTGAGTTTACGATAGCTGCTGTATTGTATTTACCTGAGATGACTTTATAATAAACTCGCTTCTCCAGGCATTGCGGATCGGATTCATGATTGTCTTCATGAAGAATTTCAATCATTGTGTCAGGCAGAGAAACTGGTGCAGGGGATTTTCCAGTCATGAGACTGAGTTCAGAGAGACCGAAGCAATTTTCTTCGTATATAGAGCGCCATACACGCTGTGCGTCTTCCCCAGAGTAACCGGTGTAACGTTCTGGTATAAGTTGCAGATCGAAATAATCCCCCTCTAACAGAAAAGTTAGATTAGCCATGCGACAAAATTAATACGAACACACCTGTGTTGTCGTCGAGGAAGCAGAAATCAGAGTCACGGTAATAACAGCCAGGAAGAGAGTGGCGCTAGTGATTTCGGCGATTAATACAAGACTTTGAGCGAGAGGGCATATACATACAGTGTCAATAGCCGAGGGATCCAAGTCGCTCAAGGCTTTCGCTCGCCACTTTTCTGGGACATCACTCTGAGAAATTGGAGGTAAGGATAAGAATTTTCGCGCATATGATACTTGCATACCTCGTCGACAGATGTGATTGCGCATCCTGGGTCACTACATGAGCCATCGTCTGACCAGAAAGGACATTCGCGATATAGGTCCACCTTATTTGGCGTTAAACAAAGACTGAAGGTATATGAATAAGACGCACTTGGAAATATCGGAAGAACGGTTGTTGGACAAGCTCGGATAGGTTGTTGAATAAATCATCATTGACGCTCTCAATAGTTTCGTAGTCGCACATAGTAGTTTCAATAGGACCGGTTAGCTAGGGAGCAAGATGTAAGTCATCAAATATGCTGAACATCATATGCCATACCACTGCATTGTGACAGCTTGTGTGTTTTACTGGCTGGTGCTCGAGGACATTCTTCACTTGCCCTTTACGGACAAGCGTGTCGGAGAGAAACGAATCTTGGGCCTGGATGGGACGCAAGCACGACAGATAGTTGAGCAGGGTAGCCCAAATGAGTGGGTGGCATAGTGGGGAGTTCTTCATGGTCGTGGTACAAGCGCGAGTTTAGGCTGAGAAGAGAGGTCATGAGCGATCGAGAATAGGCCGAGGCGAAGTTCCACGTCTTTTCGGATTCCGGCGATCACTCAGCAGCAACGTCATGTTTGGCCTCCTCCCCCGAGATCAACAAGCATCGGGATTTCCTCCTAATGGGCACTGCCGCCTGCCGCCACCTGCACGAGGAATGGCAGCCAAAAGTGTTGTGAGATGAGAGTCAACGCTGAGCACTGAGTGACTGCGTCTGGACGCGCCGGAAGCAGACGGCCGAGTTGATGGGATATTTGCCACGTCGATGTCGATATGTCAAGTCCCACGGGGGGTATAGAAAGCGGGATTGCGTCGAATCTGTTTTCCCATTACAACCACATCCCCTCAGCAGTGGAGAGTCTCTCTTGTTTCTCCACGTAACTGGTTCTTTTCCCGTCAAGGCTTCTCGCTCCCCGGACACCCGTCTTCCGAATACAATGGCCCTTTCCGCTGCCGACCTCCAGGTACGCTTTTAACTTTCCATCCTGCCGTGCCTTCTGACGAGGATCCGTTTGTAGAAGAGACATGAGCTTGAGGGTGCTCCTGACCCGTTCCCTTCGCTCTCTCAGGCCGCTCCTCCCAGGCTCAGAGCCTCCCTCTCTCTTCCGTTGGACACCGAGTCCGAGGAGGCGTTCCCGGCTCTTGCTTCAGCGACTCCTGCGACCGACAGTGCTCCCAAGCCGGTTTGGGGCTCTGCTGCTGGCCCTCGCATCAAGGCTACTATCCCCAAGGCTCCTGTCTTTGCCGATTCATTCACCCTGACGGCAATTGATTTGTCCAACTCTGGTAAAGACGGTAAACCGGCAACTCTCGGAGAGGTCATCAAGCAGGTTATTGTGAAATACAACGTCAAGGTCGAAGCGAGCGCCAATCAAAAGACTCACCAGACTACTTTCCATGTCAAGGCTGATTCCCAGAAGGACCTCGACAAGGCCAAGCGCAGTCTGGTGGCTCTCTGCAGTCCTCAGGTCACGCTCGTCATCAATGCACCGGCATCCACCATTGCTTCAATCATCGGTCCCAAAGGTAATTATATTTACATTAACCTTCGTGCAGTGAAATGATGTCTACTTGAACAGGCGCTACGCTTAAACAGATCCGCGATCAAACCAGTGTTAGAGTTGACATTCCGAAGAAAGATGTCGGCACCCCAAACGGCAATGGACGTGCAAATGGAAATGGAAAGGCCCATGACGATGACGAGGATGAGGAGCCAACCGTCCCGGTCACCCTTACTGGTCCCCAGCCATTGGCACTTGAGGCACAGGCTATGTTGAATCAGATCATCTCTTCGAGGACCTCCAATTCCACCCAGCGTGTTCGCGACATCCCCGCCCATATCTTGCCCTTCATTGTGGTTCGCAGGACATTGTTCTTATCCGCTGCGCCCGATGGTTATGTCAGTCTTGCTTTGAACGCTCCCGCACGCGAGATCACAGCCACTGGAGATCGTGAAGGGGTCGGACGCGTTGTCGAGTCGATCAAGCAGACTGTTGCCGGATTCGAGGCTTCTCTCACGTCGATCAAGATCTCCCTCCCCAAGCGCCAACACCGCCTTCTTACCGGGAAAAATGCCGACGCTATCATGAGCAAGAGCAACTGCGGCGTCGTCGTTGGCAAGCCTGAGGACACTTCCGATGAGGTCACTGTCTGGGGTCCGCCTGCGGACCTTCCCGCTGGACTGTCGGCCGTCATGGAACAAGCCAACTCTCAGTACATTCACGAGCTGACCCTTCCTGGCCCTGTCGCGTTCTCCAAGCAACTGGCTAACTACTTCGGCAAAATCAATTTCGACAAGACGATCAACGCAAGCCATCCCAACGTCGAGGTTTACCTTCCTTCTCCGGATGCCGCCACGGCAAACTACGTGATCGACCTTGTAGGCCCGAAGGGAGATGTTGATGCAGCCATCAAGCAGATCTCTGACCTTCTCGGCAAGTCGATTGGCAGTACCAGGGATGTTACCGTCGAATGGTTGTTCCATCGTATCATTATTGGCAAATATGGCAAGAAGTACGTGTACTTCGTCGATTATTCATGACAATTTCTGACAAGTCAACTAGGCTCAAGCAATTCCACGAAGTGCACAATGTCAATACATATTTCCCTGAAGAATCTGCGGAGTCTTCAAACGTTCTTTTGGTTTACGATCCCTCGACGCCCAACGCTTCCATTTTCCCTGATGAGAAGAAGAAACATCTGGACGAAGTCGAGAAGGAGATTCTTAAATGGACCAATGAAATCGCTAGTGTCAAGACTGAGGTCGTGCCTGTGGAGAAGCGCTGGCATGAGGCTGTTGTTGGATACGGTGGAACCACCTTGAATGCGTATGTTTCCGTCTCTCCTATCATCGTTTAACGAGAAGCATGCTCATGTGCTCGGCAGGATCATCGGCGAGGATACCACTCTATCGATCAAAGTCGGTGCTGAGGCTGGCGATGCCACCAACTCGGACATCATCGTTGTCCGTGGCGTTGCTGTCGATGTCGATCGCGCCGTTAAGCACATTCTCAAGATCGTTGAGGATGCCAAGAACGACGAGATTATCAACAGCTATGTAAGTACCGCAATCATCCTGAAACAGCCTATGGACTGACTTGGTTGTATGCAGTCGACGGAATTCGACATTGACAAGGAATATGTGGGCAGGATCGTTGGTTCTCAAGGCGCAGGCGTTAATAAGCTCCGTGATCAACTCGGAGTCAAGGTTGACGTGTCGGACGATGTTGAGGAGAAAGACAAGGACGCTAGTGGCAAGAAGAAAAAAGCTGTGCACCAGAAATCCAGAGTTAAGGTATGGTCCAATGATTTATATTTCGTATTTGATATGCTGACGGGGAGTTAAGATCATTGGACGCAAAGAAAACGTCGAAGAGGCGAAGAAGCGCATTTTGGCCCAGCTCGAACGTCTTGTGAGCCCATTTAACAGCATATTATTATGCATCTTGTTGATGATGATGCGTATGTCTAGGCCGATGAAACCTCGGAAATCCTCAAAATTCCTGCTCAGTACCACTCTTCTCTTATCGGTCAAAATGGAAAATATGCTATTCGTCTCGAGGAAAAATATTCTGTCAAGATCACTTTCCCTCGTCAAAACACGGACAACGGCGAATCTAAAACCCGGGAACAACTGAAACCTGATGAAGTTCTGGTCAAGGGTGGTAGGAAGGGCGTCGCCGGCGCCAAATCCGAACTCCTTGAGGTCCGTAGCTCCTCGCAACTGTGTAATTCTAATAGTTGACGTCTTTCATAGGCTGCGGAATTCGAGAAGGAATCAAACAACGTTATTAAGTTCACTGTCCCCACTCGATCTGTCGCCCGCATCCTTGGACGCGGCGGGGCATCCATCAACGAGATCAAAGACACGACTGGTGCCCAGATTGACATTGAAAAAGGCTCTGACGAGGCTACAAGCAACACTTCGATTACCCTCCGGGGCACCAAAACTGCTATTGCCGAGGCTAAGGCTGCCATCCTCGCGATCTCGGAACAAGTTACTGAGGAAGTGACGGCCTCTGTTACGGTTGAAAACAAATTCCACCGCACCATCATTGGTGCTGGTGGACAGGGACTGAAAGAGCTCGTCGCGCGATGCGATGGGCCTTCGGACCCAAAACTCCAGGCAGGGTTGATCAGATTGTATGCACCTTTTCCCTTTACTTTATTGGTTAATACTTATGGCACAATTTAGCCCTCGTCAAGGAGAACCCTCCGACGAAGTCCGCATTCGTGGCGAGCCCAGCCTTGTTGCGAAGCTCAAGGCAGAGCTGGAACAACGCGTTGCTACCCTGCGCGACCGCGTTGTATTGGCGGTGGACATCCCTGTGGCTCAGCACCGCATGCTCATCGGCCGCGGTGGACAAAATCTCAACGAAATCGAACAGAAGTTCGACGTGAAAATTCAGTTCCCCGGCTCGCGCACCTATAACCAGGCGGGCGAGCCTGAAAATCTTGCGGACTTTGCAGATGCCGACCCCGTTAACATCGTCAAAGTCTCTGGTTCTCGTGCGGCTGTTGAGAAGGCTCTCGTCAATCTCAAGGTATGTCTGCGCATTGTTTTGTCTGCGCTCCATTCTGATTAGAATTTGCAGGGCAACGTCAGAGCTGCTCCTGCGGAGACGGTCACGTCGACGATTTCTGTGCCTCTGAGATACCACAACACCATTTCGCAGCAGGGAAGCTTCTTCAGGACCCTCAAGTCTCATGGCGTCTCTGTAGACCACTCTCTCCAACCCCCAAAAGCATCTACGCCCGCCCGCCCCACTCCCTCAGCCCGCATTGACGACGTCGCTGACGGGACTGAACCTGAGTGGCAGGTCGTGCCCAACCAGCCGGAGGGCGAAGACGTGCAGTCCGTCTGGACACTCAAGGCCCGTGACCAAGCCGGTCTTGACAAGGCGGAGACGCTCGTCAAGCAGGCGATTGAGAGCGCGTCGCGTCAGTCCCACGTCGGCTTCCTCACTATGCCCGACCGATCGACGTTCCCCCGCATTGTTGGCACCAAGGGCGCCAATGTCGTGCGTCTCCGCAATGAAACCGGTGCTGACATCACTGTCAGTCGCGAGAACAACACTATTGTCATCATTGGTTTGTGCAATTTCAATATACGCTTCGAATGTTTACTAATTCCCCTTCCTTTATCCTAGGATCTGAGAGCGAGATCGTGGCTGCCAAAGATGCCATCCTCAGGATGGTTTCTAACCCTGGCCGTTCGCGTCGTAATGACTGATACCTATACATTCTCTGATTAATTTTGCATATGGGGGATATTGCTTTGTGATATCTTTTATGGAGGTTTTGAAATATACAAGTAGTCTACTTAATTCTAGTGCCGCCCAGTAAAGGATGAATAGTGCCAGTATCAGGTAATCCTCCGAGGACACTGGGTGTAATTGTTTCTCTATTATCAACAGTCATTATGAAGCGTAAGTAGGGCTATCACCATTATGTAGTGCCACTGCCAAATGTCAATGCAAGTTACTCTATGGTAGTCATCTTCATTCAGGTCGTATTCTCATACGTAAATTTCGCGAAGAACTTTGAGCAATACATGACATTCGGCGCGCCAGATTGGCTCTATACAGTGCCTAGATATTATGTAGGTCTCTTCACCCGGTTGGAACGTGTGTTTTTTAGTCACCGAAGAATCGAGTCCAGGCCTGTTCAGACTCCGACCTAGAGGAGATTGGCAAAAATGCCAAGATGTCTCTTTCACCACACGACGGGTCACCACACCAGCGTCATTATCAATTTCCAGAGTAAGAGTAATTTGTTTACACCGTACAACGCGCAAGCTTTTCCGCCGCGGGCAAGAAACCACGAAGCTCACTTGGCTGTACCCCCTTAAAATGTTGAGAGCAGATTTACAGCAGGTCGGAAAACCCTCCCATGTCCGCGCCAGCCGACTCGCGCATACCGATTTCCCAGTCTACGCAGATCATCACTTCAGCACTCCCGTCTCCTAATACAACTCGAAAAGAAGAACTTACAGCTGTAGATAATAGTGACGGCCATGAGGATACCAGTGCCGCTGCCGATGGCGCCCGACAAGTCGGCGGTGACAGAGAGAAGACCGAGAATCGCTCCGCCGAATGCAGCCGCGGTAGGAATAATACGTTTGAGCTCCTTGTACATCGAACCCTCGCGGTGTCCGGCCATAACCTGTTAAAAAGGTGAGAAAGTCATTCCACAATAACGGGGATGCTAGACATACCATCTGTTGGTCCTTGAGCTGCTTGGCGACGTCCCGGGGTCCGCTTCCAGAGACTTCAATCCATGTCTTGGAGAAGAGGGCACAAGCAGAGAGCATGAAGGTGATGTAGATGAAGGTGTGGATGGGGTCGAGGACGGCCTCCTTGATGGTGTGGGGTGGCGACATGTAGTACGAGATACCTTGGGTCGCACGGAGCTGCGGCGAGTCCTCGAGGGGCTAGAAAACAAAGGTCAAAAAAGCCATCTGCAAAATATTAGGTATGCACACCTCCCAGACACCGAGAATCTTGACAAGAATATTGCTTGGGAAGCGGGATGAGAGCATTTGGGAAACGATGAATACATTGGAGGTGAGAGCGCTCTGAAGCATGATGGGCATGTTCGAGGTGTAGAAGAGCTTGATGGGGTAGGTACCACGCTGTCCGCGGAAGCGGTTGCTCTTGACGGGGATCTCAATGCGGAAGCCCTGGAGGTAGATGACGATGGCGAAGATGACAACAGTAGAGAAGAGTGACATAACGTTGGGAAGACGCTCCCTCCAGAAGGCCTCACGGAGAGCGCGGCCCTTGTCGTGCCAGGTGAAAAGGAGGTGGAAAAGAGCGACGATAGCGCCCTCGAATTCGCTGCCGCGGCCGATGTTGACAGTAGTGGGCGAAAAGGCCTTCCAGACGATGCTCTCACAAATGTTGGTGGCGATGAACAAGTTGATACCACTGCCGAGTCCATAGCCCTTTTGGAGGAGTTCGTCGAGGAGGATGACAATCAGAGCAGCAACAATAAGCTGGATGATGAGCAGGAGGCAGACACCGGCACCAAGATCCTTGGGTTGACCGTAGAGGCCAGTGAGGACGTAGACGGTAGCCTGGCCGAGGGCAATGATAAGAGCGAACACTAAAGCGAAATCAGCATAATGATGGCATATGGTATGAAGATGAATAGAAGGCAAAGATGTTTTGAGAAAGGAAAAATGACAAGCATACGACACGAAAACCGGAAGGCGAGAGGAAAACTCACATTTCTGGGCACCACTGAACAGTGCGCGATCCTCCTTAAGACCAAAGTCGACGTCGATGAGGTTAGCACCAGCGAGTAGCTGCATGATCATGCCAGATGTGATGATAGGTGTAATTCCGAGCTCCATAAGCGTTCCACGGTTCGAGGCGAGAATGACACGCATCCAGTACAGAGGGTCTGACGAGTCTGACGACATGATACCGTACAACGGCACTTGTGAGCAGACCAGGAAGATGAGTAGAGTAACAGCGGTCCATAGTACTTTTTGGTTGAAAGGGACCTGAATACTAGATGAGGCACGGTCTAGAGAAGGTGTGACCGAACAAACTAACTTTTCTATCCGGTGATGAAACTTCGGGGAGTATGGGGAGGAAAGGCCGGACGAGATTCAAAAACCGGACTGCAGGAGCGTTAGTAGCTGATCGCTGTGAAATGCGATGGAAACATACACCCGCTCATGTTGACAGGTCGCTGGTGAGGAAGGAGAAGGAGTGTAAGAAAGAATACTGCTGAGCGCTCCTTCCAGACGTGGCAGATTCTGAGATCGCGTAGCCCACGTGGACACATCTTGTTTGCCCTCCCTCCCCGCGCCAAATACCATCCCTTGCCGCTGAAGAATTCGAACCTTCCACTTCAAATATTTACTCAATTGTTCAGCCTCTTCAATTCCAAAATCTGCATCTGAGGCTGCAATTCTGACCATACCCGACGGTGCGACGGCCTACGATTTGGAAATTTTGAAGAGGCCACGACTTTACATCTCAGTCTCTGCCCATATCGAGAGCACGAGCAGTGTGCGAGGCAGAGAAGCTATCAACGGGGATATTCGAATCGTGAATGGGCGAATGGCCGCTTTTGCAAACTCGGACACTTAACCTATCCAAAATTCTTACCTGGACCTTATCCTTTTACCACCCGTTCACCTGGGAGTGCTCTGGCGTGGCTGATTGGACTAAATTTGGATGGGGTCGAAGAACTGAGATTTTTTTTTGGGGGGGAGGGAATCGAATCCAGCTGCAAAATATCCAAATCAATGCTTGCTTAAGGATGCACAATGCAAATACTTATCAATTTGTGAGTGGTGTTTGACTAGTGTTTTGATTTATTGTATGTCCAGACCGCACGTGGGTGTTCCTTGGGGCTGAGCAAGGGCTGTAGGAAGGCAGTTCATTTTGCACAGCAAATCTTGATGTTTGCCACTTGCGTCAAGCTTGCGCAGATCTCGCACCCCAGCATTCGAGCTTCAAGTTCAGCTTCAGCTGTAGGAGCGACCACTAACTGCTTTTTTGCAACAGATTTTCACATTTCAATTCTTCTGGTGCCAATAAATCGGCAATCCCACCGAAGCTAACTCGAATAGGACATCTATTGCACAATGGAGGAGAATCGGAAAGACAGACCGCTGTCACTACATACTCAGACGATAGTTGTCGAAAAACATTCCAGTGGGGTTATTCTCAATCTCAACGCTGGTTCAACTGCACAGGGTTCTGCACAGTCTGAGGAACATGCCACTCAGCGTCAATCGAAATTTCTAAGACAGGACGTGTGAGTCTCCCAAAAAATGAAAGATATAGCCTGCCCTCACATCAAGCCAAGTCTACTCACAGAGAGCATTGCTCCCTCACCACTGACCCGCATCTCTCAATCCAGTGCAGGGATTCTCGATGGCTCCACTAATGTCGTTATCAAAGGGAGTCAATTCCACCAGGTGATGGGTCACAACATCAACGTCACCGTCAATGTCCAGGGTGAGAGCAATCTTGAGCAATCTGCCTACATTCCAGATTGCAAGCGCCTTTCGGAACACCGTCACGATCATGATAGTGTGCCCTCTTGGGTCGAACCTGGACCTCAGGGGGCTAACGTTGATACTACTCATGAAAGTGATGTCATTGCTGAAGGATCCAATTGCAATGGTCAGTAAAGCAGTTTCATTTTGGCCCTACTGTTACAGTAAATTTGTCTGGATGGTGCCTGAAATGATATCCTTTTCTCAAAGTACAAGCAAACGACCACAAAATCCCTTCCACCTACTGGAATGGGTCATCCGAGGCCGTAAGAATTGGAATTAATTCCTCAAATAATACTTCTTAATCAATGACTTCCTGCAGGCATCTACCACCACGTCCCAGACGGTTGTCCCTGTAGAGACTGCCACGGAAATTTATAGACGACATCTACAGGTCAAACGGAAAGGATTTCCTCTTTGCGTTCCGGAGCCCAGCCGTCTACTTCCTATCTCATACCAGCAGACTGGTGTTTGTATAGGGGATGTGGGACTTATTTTGCAGACCGGTGGTTTTGATTTTCTTTTCAGTATATGTCTTTCAGCGGGCCAACTTCCAAACCCCTGGAGACTTCCCGACGGGTTTTCGCCAATAGATCCTCCTATTCATGAAGTGGATATACGCAGTTTCGCTGAATTCAAGCCTGGTAGTTACCTTGCCAGCGCTTCCACTGAAGAGTCAAAACACGATGTTGGTTCAGGGTATGTACTAAATCTTGTTGACTGGTACAGGGCATCGAATGTTTATCCATCTGTTCAGGGAATTGTCTTTTCAGACGTCAGCATCAGAGGCTGCGATTCTGACGATGCCCCACGGCGCGACAGCCTATGACCTGAAAAATACGGAGAGGGTGCAAGCTTACATTGCTACTCACATTGAGAGCTGGTACCGATATGCAAATGGGGTCAGAGGTAGAAAAGCTATGAACGGCGATATTCGAATTGTTATTGGGTGCGACAAAGCAACTTGCTGGGGAATGGCTACCTTCAATGAAAATTTAGCTAAGGAAGGCGCAACTTTTCTGAAATTCTTGCCGGTCAATGGCCTTGGACCTTTTCCATCTGCAACTTCATTCACCTGGGAGTGCTCCGGTATAGCTGATGTTAAGGTTGGACCAAATACGGTAGAGATGGAAGAGTTAAGAATTTATGGATCAAACCCAGCTAGAAAATACGCGAACCAGTGCTTGTTCGTGCGGACCCTTAATCCCACTCTTTCCGACGATAGGTGGCAAAAGCTTGAAGAGGAATTAGCTTTAGAAAATGTCGGCGGTAAGTAGTCGGGGAACTTCTCAATGTATTGCTACCGTGACTATGTCTCGTCCGTCCCAAGGTTCCGAGTCTCTCGCGCAAAACATTCTGCAGTCGTCGTCCCACGCAACTCGGATGAATACCTGGAGTAATAATGTTGTGGCTCTTGAGTCTACAGCGGTTACTTTTGATAGACCCAGTTTGAATAAACAGTCTATGTCTACACGCTCTGGATGTTCGGTAAGTTCCTTGAAAATTGCCATATTCATTATCTTGACACTGACATTGCATTAATATTTCACAGAAGTCCCATCCTTCTGCTATCTTAAACAAACTTATCTTGCAAATGGTAATTATTGCTCGCATTAAAATATAACGAGTCATGCATCGAAATATTTGTAGAATCCAGCGGTACGACTGATTATCACCTGCGATCAAGACTGGTATTCACTAGTGGACGAGGTCTGTGTCAGATCCAGTATATATTTCCAGGCCCCCAGCCCAAGTCTCATCCTCTTTTGAACCCCTTGACAGGAAAATTTAACACCCAATATTTCCTCCATTCATGAGAAACTCCTAACAGATTTTATAAGCGTCTCCGATGGGGGTGAGCTCGTAGAACTTACTTTCAAATGAAAGTTCTGAAGCAAGTTTGTGCATCCGAAGACATTATTTACCTCAAACACAAGGCCGGGTCTCGAGAATCCTCAAAAGGACAATCACCTGGTGACTGTGGGCCCGTCTCTCTGTCGTACATTAGACCGCACAGTGGCAAAGAAAACCAGAACTCAGCCCGTTCGGCGATTAACATTCCGGTGCAGTGTTATGCATCCCTATTCGTTCTATCCCCTGACAAGGTCGCACAAGAGTTCCTCCCACGTCCCTTCCCATGATTCTTCGGGGGCCCACGTCGCTCCCCCTCGGTCAAACTCACCTCCACCCGTGACTCCCACCTCCCCCGAAGAGCCCACCATCAAGAAGAAGCGAAAGCGCGCTGACGCTGCGCAGCTCAAGGTCCTTAACGAGACATATAGCCGCACTGCCTTCCCTTCGACGGAGGAGCGCATCGCGCTGGCGAGGATGCTCGACATGTCCGCACGCAGCGTGCAGATCTGGTGCGCGTCGTACCCGCCAATCCTTCTGCGCCTCTGACCTCCCGGCAGGTTCCAAAATAAGCGACAATCGATGCGCCAGGTGAACCGCCAGCCGTGGTCCGTCCTGTCCAGTCAGGACGACCAGATGTCTGGGCCCATAGGATTGGGTAAAAAACTCGTTGGTTATTTACTGCCAAGCCTTTTTGCCTGACTGGCTGGGGGTTTCGTTCATTTTATTGGGTATGCGAACAGAGAAGTTGAATTGTAAGAATAATAAAGGGGGGAGAGTAAAAATTTCTTCTCCAGTCACTAGATTCACTGTGTTTTATCTGTTGGGATAACTATAGCGCTCATTCTATGCTGAAATTGTAATGTAGCAAATTTTTCGAGGCTGCGGCACGCATGCGAACAGCGCAAACGTGCTGTCAACCTTCTTTATGCCTTTTCCTTTCCTTTTCTGCGAAGATTTCTGCACCTTGTGTAGCGCTGCGGGTAACAAAATGAGCTTCGCGACTGGTAAGAATGAAGATGTGTTTTTTATTCTCCCATGTTGGTTTCCTCGCTATGCCGGACCGCTCGACATTCGCCCGCATTATGGGTACCAACGGCGCCAATGTCGTGCCTATCCGCAGCTGCAAAGGAATGCCATACACATCCTTCATAAGACGTTTTGAATCAATGCACGGCAGGCTTCCAATTGAAATGTACATAATAAATTCCATCATACAGTTGTCATACAGCAATACATGTGATCAAAAACAATTGTAACCAAGGTATTGACTCGAGCATCAATCTGCGAGTGGCACCCCATCGATATCGTCATCAACTGGTTCACCGTCAATATCGTCGCCAATTGGCTCCCCGTCAAGGTCATCCACACCAGCATTGTCTATAGGCTCTCCGTCGATATCATCAATAGGAATGCCGTCAACATCGAGGTCTTCAACGGGCTCTCCATCAAGGTCATCATTGGATTTCCCGCCGTCACTGCTGACATCCATTGATTCTCCATCACTGACGCGGGGGTCTTGAGGACTTGGCTTGTTCTCTGGTACGTCCGAGGCAAGCTGGAAGGTGTTTGCTTTGAAGCTCGGCTTGAAGCGAGAAATCGGCTCCGCAGCAACTGGTAGAACTGTTGATTGCTCTTTGGCTTCGTCCTGAGCAGCGATGACCGCGCCATCCAGTCTTGTACGTAGCTCAGCTGTAAACTCGGGACTGAACACAATTAAATCCTCCCATATGTCTACAATCGTGGTGATTTGTTTCTTGAATAGGTCGGCCGTGATCCTACCGGGAAAGGAGTGGTAGATATTGGCAAGATGATCGAACACAATGCCGAGGCGTGCTTGGAATTCTTGACGGAATTTCCATGCACTTGGTAGAGTTGCAGCTGAATTGTGTAGAATGTCACATATGAGGTGGAGACGAGCGACTTTCCGAGGAACAGCTGTTCCGTCCACAAGTAAAGAAGATATGATGATATCTGCCACCTATGGAAATAGATTGAGATGCGTTTGCTCCTAGAGCAAGAAAACATATCAGACCTCGTGAGCAGCTTCGGCATGTTCCAGACTGAACACCATGCATCTAGCAATTTCTCCACGTTTTCCCGACAATGACCGTAGCATAGCCTCAAATCGTTGACGAGCCGCGGCTCCTAGGGCATTCTTTTTTGTCTGTTCTCGTTCAGATTCCTCCGCTGAGTCACTAGAATAGACTGAATTGTATCCCTGAAAACTTTGCATCAATTGTATCCGAGTAAGACATTATTAACCGGACGCACATCATCATCAAACGCCAGTTTGAAAGGTTCCTCAGACTCGATAAGACCTCGATAATAGGCATGCCGCCTGTGCTATTGAGGGTAAAGACAATTGATGAATCTTGTTGAGTGTAGTGAACTTACATCACGTCGGAGCAAAAAGTTATATTTGGGGTTAGCTTTTTCGCGTTCCCGTAGCGCATTTTCGTATTTTGAGTCGTGTCCCTTCACCTCGGCGGCAACTGCACGAATAAATGTATCTGTCACTGTTTCTCCGTCATCATTGGGACCATGCGAAGGGCTACGAGAATAGTCCCTCCGCGGAGAACGACTGCGTGAGCTATCATACCGCCGTGAACGGCTATATGATCTTCGGCGACGTGGGGATCGAGAGCGGTTCTGATCTCGAGAATGACTTCTTGAGCGATGAGAGCGATGTCGATTATCGCGCGCGCGACTGCGATCGGGAGAGTAACTCCTGCTTCTGCTCCTGCTGTCACCATAACGAGCCTTATTAGAAGTCGAAACTGTGGCAGGGTGGATCAGTTTAAGATATATATTACGATATGTGAAGAGCTATACCATATAGAGGCTTGGCAGATATTGGCACGGCTTTGCTCCAGCCAACGCGCAAGACAAATCCTCCCCAATCATATCCATCAAACTGACGAAGAGCTTCCTCGGCATCTCGTCGCGTCATAAAGGATACAAACCCGTTTAACCCAACAGTCTTCGGCCTTCTGCTCCCAGCAGGATCCATGGTGCCGGATGTAGGAATATCAGTCCGAGGCCACATGATTTTCACCTTGATTGAAATTTGAAAAGTGAAAATCAAGGGCGACGATTAAGCAGAGCAACTCACTGAGCCAACAGGTCCAGCGCGCGCAAAGAACTTCCCGAGATTGGGTTCTGTCGTCTGAGTAGGAATATTGGCAACAAAAAGATTGGTTGTCTGAAATGATGAGTGTTCAGCCGAGTCCACCGTTGTGAAATCGCTCACTTGCGGATCGCCGCGATCCTTACTTCCACTTTGCCCGTCGTACGCAGCCATTGCAGTGACGGACTTTCCGTGGCCATGACCTTGGCAATAACCATAAGTATACCTCGGTGGCAGAATCATTGAGAACCTCACTATGACGCGAATATTTGGCCTCCCTTTCAGCTTGTTCTCTGGCGTACAAACGTCAGCGTGTGGCGATATAAATGATGTAAGATGCCAGACTTTTTGATTTCTTCGAGAAAAGAGTCCATTGCCCTCTTCCCTTTTGGTTTAACAACCGAAGATGTAGGTGGGGATGGCGACTTTCGTTCATGTTAGAGAGAGAAAATGGAACAAACCCATAGAACTTACCCTTATCCTGGCTTGTCGTTCTACAGCTGGTACGGAAGGGGCGTATGCAACATTGGAGTCAGCCCGAACAAACGCAGAGCCCGCCTTTCTTTTGGTCACTTCTTCTCCCTCGAATGCATCCAAAAAATCGGCGTATGCTTGCGCGGCGCTAGCTTCCTCTTCCCGTTTTTTGGCCTCCGCCGCTTCTTGTTCCTTTTCTCGCCGAGATTTACGCACATTTCCTGCAGTGTATTGGGACAACTTCGCGTCGTCAACGGGTTTTTGCTATGGTTGGAGGTGAATAGTAAGTGACGGCTATTGGAGAGGAAATAACTCTGTCCGTCGCACTAGGAACGAAGTATCTTCTTCATCATTATCGAAGAAGGCAGCCAACTTCGACTTTGTTTTGTCCATTGTGTGATAGCCTTAGATATTCACGAGAGTTTGAAGTAATTTGCCCCCAGAAGCCTGTGGGACAATGTAGACAGGACGAAGCAAGAATTAGACAAGATGAGAGAGAAAAGTTTAGATGCCGGCTTTCAAATGAATATCTTTACAGTGTATTGTCTCGTTGAGGCCGTATTTTTCTTTTCTTGACACACGAAAGAATAAGTATGTGGTGGTAGACCAAGCGCTTGGCACTTTTGCTGAGGCACGCCACAGCAACATATCGCGGAGATCGAAAGTAGACACCTTGAGAAACGTGACTGCTCTAAATATATGCTTTCAACTTGCTTTCCACTACAATTCCACTATCAAAACCTAACCAAACGTTTGTACGAAGCAATGGACTCAGGAATTAAGCAATCAATCTAAGTGGGCGGTCTACATATGTGGCACAAAATTCTGTGAACCATTTGATATATGTGTATTGATAGTTCGTCTCGGAATGGTGTTGGAATGGTGTAAGTACTCTTCTTAATTGTTTATGCTCCAAGAAAACAACATAAAAACCGTTGCCCAAGCAAAGCCTGCCATCTACATCATTAAACTACCAAGTCCTCCTTGGATATACGCCATGGGCTTGATAGGAGGATGAGGTGACGCGTTGAATTGCGTGTATTCGCGATTCCCAGCAGCGTCGATGCGGATCTACCAAAATGATGAGTCACATTCGAAACTTGCTGTGAGTTTACGGAACTACATACGAATGCACCCTTGTTACCCGACTGGTCGACGTAATTGGGCGCGGAGAACACCTGAAGGATATATTAATCAAGGCAACAAAAACTTCCTGAGCAGACTCACCGTGGTGCATAACCCATCGTGTTCAATTTCGTATCCATCTAAGAATGATCAAATGTGAACACAATGTGCTGGTGTGAGTCGAATCACTGACTTTGGCGGACTTCGTGACTCCTGATTACGCCAGTAACACCATTCAAGGTGCACCACCGCTTGGTGACATCTGGGCCAAAGGCAATGCCAACACCCTGGAAATATTATCAGTATCAGAGCACACTAAGACGGAACTCAGGGGAAGGCGCACCCGTTTGCTGGGTCCGCGACCGGGCATCTCCTGAGGGTCAGTCCACAGCAACTGTAAAAGGGTTTATGAGATGCGCTTCCGATATTTATGACCAGAGTCATACCTCGCCTGAAAAATAATGTCAACTGAAAAGGCTTGATGCGAAAAAGAAGGAACCAAACATACACATGAGACCCTCTTGCCCAGGCTGCCTGCCCACACGAGGTAGCTTCCGAATATCTTCGAGTGTGACCTCGTCTTTGCTGAAAAGACCACCGTGTACAACGAAGAAGCGCTTGAGGCCATCTGGGGACAGAATTGCCCCGTCTTTAGCACTTGGCGGTTTCGTGGGGCTTACAAGCGTTGCCAGTGGTACTGATGGAAACATTTCAAGATAGTTGGAAAGACTCGTGGCACATAGAACTTACGAGTCGTAAAGACGTGTGCAAAGAGCTATAATAGTTTGATCAGCATCTATATCATGGAGATGGGCGAAATGGATCACACCTTATACGCCTGTTCACCGTGTTTGTGTTTGGCTTCTCCTTCAAACCCATACGTCCGATTCATGTCTTTTGCTTCGTGATTACCACGATTGATAAACATGTATTTGGGATACATCCCTGTGAAGAAGACGCGTTAATTGACGGCCATCAAACGTCCATTATTAAATGACTTGCATTTGTACGCGAATGCAAGCAGAATGACTTCAATAGACCAAGATCCACGGTCAACAAGGTCACCATTCATTAACAGGTAATGCTTCTCCGTTGGTGGGCCAGTCAAAGAGAACAGATGCAACACATCGTAGAATTGACCTACGAGCAATCAGCGATTTAAAAATAAGAGGTTCGCGAGAAAAATACGTACCGTGAACATCACCAATAACGTCACAAGTAACCCCTTCTTCGATGTTCACAATGACTAAACTGTCTTCTTTCACAAATTGGTCGTGTGCACCGATTACGATCTCCCAAGCGTATCGTTTCGGTAACGTTTTACCGTCCTTGAACCACTGAATCATCTGCTGCAGGAATTCTTCCGTAATGTAATACTTTCCGTCCTTGGACGGAAGCTTAGGTCCAGCGTAAGTCGTATCTACCTCACACCCGCCTGCAGGAAGAATATTCTCAACTATTGTTCCGAGTCGACTGCAAGTCGTTTATACCTTCAGCAATGATTTCTTGGCACCGAATAACTGGATCTTTTTCGCCTTCAACTTCAATAGCCTAGAGGTAAGGTCCGACGATGAGCTGAGATAAAGACGCCTGCAGGTTGCACTGGGATCACACTTTTTCGAATTCGATTTTACGAATCAGCTTCTGTGTCGCGACCAGCTGCGAGCGGACAGTCTCATTGTGAGGTTCAAGAGCCAAAATCTTTTTGAAGTCGGATACAGCTTGTTGAGGCTTGATAATTTGCATATAGCATGTCGCTCGTCTAGAATATCGGGTGTGAGATTATTCGCACAACGACAATCGCGGGACAGGGAATATACCTATAGTATGCCTTTGCATATTTGGAATCCAAGCTTATAGCATGGGCTATGATAATAGACTTCAGTTGGATATTTTATTCGAGGAAAAAGATCGAAAGTGCGACACGCACACGCATCGCTAAGTGCGTAGCCGTATTCTTCCAGTTTCATACGCGCATACGCTCTGTTGCACCATACGGTTGGCTCATTCGGGTTCTTCTCTATTGATTCGGAGTATAGACGCGCGGCATCGGGGAAGTTGTGAGCTGGAGTGTTTTACCGTGCAATAAGCCGCCATGCGCCAAAACAGAGATCCCGATAGCACTAACAAGTGAATGCTTTATTCGCCTCTGCCTTCAACCGCAGGGCTTCCTGCTTGTTTTCCGCTGAGACGTCGTCGAGATGGAGCTTGCTGATCTCAGGAGACGGTAGGGACGAGGGTGGTGTTGAGGTGGATGAAGAAGGGGGTGATATCGATTGGTCACTCATATCTGCATGGAATGGGTAGCAAGAGCCAATCTTTTCGAAACATTCTATCGTGTCCGTAGGAACCAATCAGATAATTTAAAATAATCGCGAGCTTAGCATAAATATGTATTATTACATAACTACCGGTATAACCTGAAGCCCATCCCACCAAACAGAAACTCCTGCACTGCAAAGTGTCCAATAAACCCGAAACAAATCCACAGGTTCCGAGGAAGTCGTCAACTGGTAGAACTTAGGGTGTTCTCTGGGAACAACCGACATCATGATCCATAAGCATGTTGCACGCAACATGGCTAGCTAAAGAGACAGTGGTATAAGCCAAGTAAAGCTTGGTATAAGTGCTCCCAGCGAAAAGGCGAAAGAGGCCCAAGCACTAGTGCCTCCTGGGCACTAGGCAACATTATGCGTCCAAGCGCTTAGCTGCACTGATCAAGGTTGAAATATTTGCCGAGACGAGGGTTGTGAGTATAAGCATCGATATTCTGGCACCAGCCATTGAAGAATTGATGGAGGCTAGTACGACGGTCATCAGTGCCCGAAAATTTCGGCGCTGGAAATATACTCACTAATCCCCGTTATTCTGGCATCGGCAGCAAGACGTATGAGCAGCAGCAAACGCTTCTCCCTGTTAAGGATTAGTTTTTTTGAGCTTAGTTCGAAAGATCGCAAGGCTTACTATGGTTAGGCCTCTACGGAAACCGTTGTATGTGCCGACACTCAAAAGAACATCCCCGCCGTTGCTATCAAGGGTGCCCTTGAAGTACTTGGTTGCAGTATGGATATTGAAATCCTGAGATATTTCTATGTCAGAGCCAAATATTATTTCGAGGGAAAACACTGACAGGATCCCTGCAGTTTCCGTTGGGTGCACCAGTGCACTTGTCGCGGGTAATTTGCATCAACCCCTGCTCACCGGCTCCGCCAACAGTCTCTGGATTGCAGGAACTTTCCTGCATAGCGAATGATGCCAACATTATGGCGGGAATACCATATTGGTTGCCGTACTTTTCAAAGATTGAAATATATGCGGCACAGGCTTTGAATGGACTAGAAGATGATTGAAGGGCAGAGGAAAGCGACTGAGTGATGACATCCTGGATGCGGACGTAGGGGGGTTGCCATCCACCAGAGGTTTCGAAACCACACATGAGCCAGTTAATGTTTCCATTGGGTCCAGAGAGTGCCGTGATAGCCTCTGTAGGTCAAGTGAGGGTTGGATCCTATTGATTTTTTGTGTAACATACTGGTAGCACCGCTGGGTCCACAGTTTGACTTTACGTTAATAAGTCCGCTTACAGGTGCCTGCACAGCTGCTGCAGTGGTCGCCGCAGCTTTCTTCGAAGACGACGTGACTTTCGCAGCAGCTTTGGCGGAAGTAGTAGAAACTTTGGCGGAAGTGGCGGTGGTGGTGACCTAAAAACAGAACACTTCGATCTTGCTCTGCGTAAATAAAGGACTAGGAACCGACCTTCGGGGCATTATTATTGACTCGATTTTTGCATTTCTTGGTCGCCGATGCCCTCAGTTGAAGGCTGGCGGACGATCGCTGAGCCAACCTATTATGACGAGCCGATATGTCGAGATTTCCGTGGAGAGTGGACGCTTCAACGAGAACCAGAGAGAGAAAAAGAGTGAACGCTGCTGAGACGAGCCTCATTGCGGCAAACGAGCGAATAGATAGTTTGTGGAGGAGAAGAATTAAGCGACGGAACAAGGGCTACACTGCCAAGACCAAAGACAATGATGGCAACGGGCGCATAAAGTCAGACAAACAACTGTGGAGGGCGGTGCGCACTGCGGAGGCGGCGCAGGGCGGGGTTGTGATGTGACGGCCCTCGGGCAGTGTGTTGCTTGTTGCTGACGTGTGACGATGAGTCATGGGGCATTGGATGTGACACTCGCACTGACTCCTCGATTCATTCTCTGAGCGCCGCTATATATCCCATCCAGAGCCTTCCTGACCTCCCCTTGCCAGCTTCC
>JAEKIV010000133.1:0-62991 GCA_016801325.1 Hypholoma fasciculare | reverse complement strand
TTTAAAGACCGTTGTATAAAAGTATTTAAATTCCCTTCGCATTCGAATACACACTATTTAATCAAAGTCCCTATGGATTTATAGGGACAGGAGGGAGGGAGAAGGAGGGCGTGGGAATGAGGGAGGGGGACGGAGGTAGGAGGGAGGGAAGGGAGAGGGAGGGAGGGACGCCCTCGATTTCGCGGAGGGACGGGCTCGGCGAGGGAGGGAGACTCGATCCGAAGGACGGGAAGTGTCTCAGGGGCAAGAATAGCCTGCAGGCGAGAGCAGCCGATCGCCGCCTTGGGGCGTCGCAGAGCAGGCAAATAGAGCGAGACGAGGGCAGTCGACCACGGGCAGACACAGCGCGATTGACGCACGCCGTATCTTCACAGGGTTTCTTTTGGGTAGAGTCAGACGCCCATGGACGCTTAGGGTGCCGTCGCTGGTGTACGTGTCTAGGTCAGTGGTGGCCACATCGAGATAATGCGCTCGCTCACCGTTTTCATCTCCCAGCGCCGTCGAGCGTGCTACGTCCACCCTTGCGCCCCAGAATGCGGACACTGACGCCCAGCTCCTTCTATCCTCCACGCACGCACGCACGACGCCACATCCCACATCCCACACGGAAAGCTCCCACATTCTCTCGCCACCCGCGCGTCACTGACTCCATTCACCCAGCTATCGCGCTCATCGTCTTGGATCGCGACGATACCCGCACGCGCATACGCGCACACCGTCGGACGGGGAGCCGAACATGATGCATTCGACGCGAGCACCGCGTTTCTCTGCGCAGCGCGGGGCTAGCGGTGTCGTCGGAGCCATGTTGGAGTAGGCCGAGAGCTGGTGGAGAGGGCACGTGAGCTGCAGACACGGCATGGCGGTGGGAGAGCTCACCGTGGGTTTTCTGAACGCTGTCGACGCTCACCCACCGTGCGTGAAACCCAGCGCGGTTGAGAGTGGTACGTCCCCTCGAGACGCGTGTGCTGACGCCCTCCGTGTTCTAGACGCCGCTCGCCCAAGTACGTTGCCGTAGATAACAGGCTGATGGTATCGGTGGCGGCGTGTTCGAGTAGCGCGAGAGCTGGTGCTGAGAGTGTGTGAGAGCTGCAGACACAGCGCGGCGGTGGGGGAACTCACCCTGTGCTTTTCTCCACGCAGTCGATGCTCACTCATGGCGCGTGTGTCTCGCAGCGCTGTCGCAAATGGTACGTCCCCTCCTGAGTTCCTAGACACACGCACAGCGTGGTCCAGACGCCGCCCACCCAAGGACATTGCCGCAGATCACACAGTGCACGGTAAGCGCCCGCCATCTTCGCCCGCAGGGTCACTGAATCCGCGCATCCAGATGTCCCCATCGTCGTGGTGCGCGGCCACAGAAACACGCGGACGCCCACACACCGCCGGATGGGGAACCGAACACGGCTCGTGCGACGCCCCAGAAGGTGAGCTGCGCGTGTCTCTTAGTAGCGCGGGACTAACGGCGACGGCGGCGTGTTTACATAGCCCGGGAGCTGAGAGCGAAGGTGTGAGTTAGACACAAAACCGCGACGGTGGGCTCGCTCACCGTGTGCATTTATCCACGACCTCGACCTTGGTACGTCCACCCTGCCGCTCTGGGACGCAGACGCCGACGTACTTCGCCTTCTAGACGCCGCGGAGCGACGAGTTTCGAGCAGAAAGCACGGTGAGCGCCCGTTGTACACGCCCACGCCTTCACTAACTCCGTGAAACCTGGCGTCGTCGGTGTCACCTCCAGGCTCCCTGAAACAATGCGTAATCGAGATGGGCCCCGACACGACGAAGGCGGACACGCTCTGGCATGCGAGCAAGCGCCGTCTCTGCGCAGCACGGGACTGACGGCGCCCATAACGTGTTCCTGCAGTGCGGCAGCGGTCAACGAGCTATACAAACATCGCGAACGAGGGTACTCGCTCACCGTCTCCCCTCGATCGCATTACGTCCCCCTCCGCGCTCTGAGGCGCATGCGCTGATCCCGCGTGCGCTCTAGACATCGCGTACCCGCTCAGAAAGCACAGCCTTGACACGGATTTAAGCGCCCATGCTCCCCTCACGCACCGTAGCTGACTTTGTTAATCCAGCGGACGTCGGGGGCGTTCCCTGGTTGGGCGATATCCTTAGGGATCGAGCGGTGCGGCGCAGACGGGGGTGGGTGGAGGTGGGATGACGGCGCTGGAGGTGAGCAGACCGTGCTTCTGGTGCATTGGGCTGACGGCTGCGGGGTGTTCGTGTAGATGCGCCCTGGCGCCGTGTGGGCCTTGTGAACGACAGCGTACGCTTGGCGGGCGGGGTGCTGGGGTGTCGGCGCTGTGGGAGAGCGTCGGTAGGCGGTGGTGATGGCAGATGGGTGAGGTGCGACGTGGAGGGAGACAGAAAAGGACGGCGCATGCCCAGTGAGAGGGACAGCGCCGTCGTACATGGTGGTCAGAAGCAAGAGGCGACGTCGGTGACATCACGTTGCCCGAGCATTGACGCAGCGCCGACACGTGCCGCCTGCAAGTCGCCTGCCGCCTTGAGAGTTAGCTACATTCCGCGTGAGGATCGCCGTCCCTAGACATCCGGGGGTGTGCGCGAGGCGGTCTGTGAGTGCGCGTGCGCCGTGGATGTGAGTTGGAGAACGTGCGAGAGTGAGGGATGGTGCACGCACGGGACCTTGTGAATAACATCACACGCGGCGCTGCGGCGCGCGGTGCGGATGACTCTGCGCGTGGTGTCTAGACGTGCACGCGCCGTGTTCTGTGAGGGCTTACGAGTGAGATAGGACGTGGGGCGTACCTGTGATGCTGCGCGATCGCAGAGACACCGCCAATGGCGGCCGTGGCGTGCCATCTCATGAATAACATCACGCTTGTTGCGCTGCGTCGCGCTGTGCAGATAGTTCTGCACGAGGTGTCTCTGCGTGCGCGCGCTGGGTCTGCGAGAGAGTCTGAGCGCGATCGCGGGAGTGGAGCGGCCGTGACATAGCGCACACGGCGGACGACGGTGTGATTTGGCGATAGGGGAGACGCGCCGTACCGTACGTGGCTCTCTTGAAGGGAGCCGATCCCATTCTCGTAGTCTAACAAAGCATTTACACATAGTACATATGAAATAAAACAGATATACTACTTACCGAGACGCGATCCCATATGAAAGAGCGTGAACATATGCGCGCGGACAATGCGCACGCAAATTCAAGCACATAAAATAGGATTTTTTGATCACGTATTTAAACACCTACATAGATGCTACATCGCGGGCGCACCGTCATTGAGTAATTAAACACAGTAAATGGGCGCGAAGTCCGCGGTGCGCGAGGGATGTATGCGATCCTCGCCGTAATGCCGTCTGTGGTGCGTGCGACAGTGTTTCGCAGTGCGCACTGCGTATGGCAGCCGCATGAATGACATGCGGCAGCTGGCGAAGGGCGGGTGTTCTGCAGCAGCTGAGACGAGGTGAAACTTCAGGGTATGATGGGGAGAAATGGTGATAGGGGATCCGCGGTGTTTTGAATATTTAGTTGCAGGTTTTTCACCTTAACATCGTTGCTTGGTGTATGCCCGAATCCGAAGATGTCGTTGAGAGCAACACTAACAGCCGTTTTTTGCGCCAAAAATAACTAGAAAGAAAGAACAACTACGCATTGACAGGCTATCTATTCTATTTTCCCGCTTCCGCACAACTCACAGTGAATACTTGCAACTCTTTTATCGTGTAAAAATGGAGACGAAGTCACACTCCTCGAAAAACGCGTAGACGGAGTCGAAGGGCATCGTTACAAAGTCATTCGTGCGCACATTATGACTATGCAGACGTCGGCCCGTCTTCTCGGACAAGTAGCCAAGGACATGCTTCTCAAAATCATCATCGCAAAGCTATAGAGCAGAATATCAGCGACATACCTCGGCACTTCTGAGCAAAGTACTTCCGCAGCCACCTTGTACGGGGCCACCGTGTGCATTTCGATCGTGTTCCACTAATTCAGAATCTACGTCAGCAACTGAACAGATACTCGCCAGAACAAAGAACGTACCTCCGTCGACTCGCCGATATTGGTAAACTCCTCGTACGAAAACTTGGATCTGATGCTGTTCTTGCTCTGCTTATCCGCCTTCCCCACCTCTGCACCCGCATCCAGTATCTCGCGCGAAAAGAGCCTCTGCGCAGGCGTCGGGAAGGGCAAGTGGCACAAAGTAGTATTTGTGCTCTGTCATCTTCCAGCTGCGCACCGAGATCGAGCGTGTGCTAGGTGCACTGAGAGTGAAGCGATGAGCTCCAATCCGTATTTGCCGCAGTCGCGTCGTCTCTGTCCTCGTTTTCTGCACAGGGTGCCATATTGCCCTGAGGAAGTCTAAGTATGTACGGAAGGTGGTACGACGATGCTAGGTTGTGTGCGTTGGTTTTTCTTCCGGTAAAAGACCGACTCGCAGCAGAGATAACGATGGTTGGTAAATGTGTTGATAGTGGTAAGTGGCGAGCAATGATGCGCCTCACCTACTAGATCATTCACATCTGCCGCCAGTGCGAGGCAGATGGGCGACTTCGGTCTGCTGCGCGGCGCGTACGCGTTCTGCGGTCCGAGTGCGATGCTGCGGTGGGAAGTCAGCGACACTCGGCGTTAAACGCACAGCGTACGCACACTCATATGTCCACCACACCTATACCCCCGCGGCTCGTGAATGACACAAACCCTGTCCATCCGCGATTCGAGAGTCCTCGTGGTTCGTGTATGCACGCTGGAAACATGCGCTACTGGCGCGGCTGTGGTATTCGATCGAGTGGCGACGTTATTCAATGAGGGATGCGCTGAGCTTGCGCTGAGCATAGAGATGGGAGTGTGAAGCGTTGGTGGCGGCCGAGGTGGAAAGAACGAACGAACGGACGTGGCGGCGCGGCAAGTCTATTCACACTCCGCCGGCCCGAATGTGCACAGAGAACACATGCCGATTGTATACCGACGAACGGATGGCTTTAGGCGCGTGCGCAAAATAAGTAGACACTCCAGAAATGTACGCGTTGAACTGTTTATCTTATTGTAGCTTACCTGGAACAGATAGACACATAGAAAAAAAGATCCGAGGGTTTGTAAGTAAGGGCTCTGAATCCGAATCTGATGTCTGAAATCCAAAATTCACACAAAGTTCAAATATTAATCAAGCCGCATGAAAACCCTCTGGAATTAGGCCAGCTCATATGAAACTTACCGAGGATGACACCCTCCCGGATAGGATTACCACGCCAATAATAGATATAAAGCAGCTGCATAAACTGATCAGAAAAAAGTAATGCATTCTTCATCCGTGAGCGGTGGGAGATAGTACGCAAATTTTCCCTGTATAGAACGCGCCAAGATAGGTCTAATGGTGAAACACAAGTGTCGCGACTTGCTCGCAAGTGTGTCTGAGCGCGCAGTGCAAAGGCGCCATTAGCCAAACAGCCTCAAAGTCCAGCACAGGATTTTCCGCGCGCGTCGTACCCGGTGCAATCTCACGGGACCCCCATGTTGTCCTTCGCTGTACGGCCGACCACTTTCTCGCAGTCTAGAGCACTTCCCTCGTCGCGGTCGCCAACGATTATGGCGCCTTCATTGACGACCACCTCACCACAGCGCTCGTCTGTGTCCTATTCGTCGTTCGTCGTCAAGTCGCTCACGCAAGGCGGGTTCAAGACGTCCCTGTTCATGTACCACAATTACGGAACCCGAGCTGAAGCTGCTGTACAAGGGTAAGAAGATCTCAATGCAGGTGTTTCACGACACGTACTTCCAGAGAAAGATTGAATTTAACAGTATGTCGCACCTCCTCCGCGTTAGCCATGTGTCGTCACTGACCCCTTTGTTGAATTTGTCCACAATCCACTAGGCGATTGCTTGACATTATGGAGCAGCCTCATGACTGGAAAAGATGTCGCTCACCCCCAAGTTCTTTAAGTACTTTTTCACCGTGCTCATCCCCGAAATCGTTATGCACTGGCAAGCTCAGGACGAGGACTAAGTGTACAGTCACCACGACCGTACATCTCTACCTCAACCTCCAACCCACGGACAAGTGTGTTTATTTCCTGACTTCCGTACGTTCACGCGTTTTTTGTTTTATGTGTGCATGCTCAGCCACCTGCAATCTGTTTCTACCCCTCTTTGCAGACTGCTCGACACGGCCTGCGGATGGGATGCATTTGTCGCATACACTTCGAAGGATTTCGGTTGTGACGCGACAGGCGTCATGCTCGCTAAGAACCAGATGGTATTTGATACTGAGGACATCCCAAAAAAAGGTGTACGTATCCGATAATTCCAACTTCTCTTCCGATTCCTTTTAACAGCCTGAGTTCTTTTCTCTGTATATATAGATACTCCTACCCAGACGCGCACTTCTCCGACCTCTCGATAGCTGAGAGGTTGCGGGTTATCCGCTGGTACTCGCAATTCTTCTCGGAAAAGTATGATCTGCTTGAGGGAGATCTTGCTCTCTCGGGCGGGTGATCAACAAGCTTGAGTGTGCCGGCTTTGAGATGAAGAACATCGAAGTGCTCGATGCCCCGATGTGCACTACTGCGCGACGATCTACCGCTGAAACCTGAACTGGGTGTCGAACAAGGACAACGTTTTGGAGATATACGGTCAACGATGGTATCGCGTGTGGGTGCTCTCCTCGCATACAGCGTTTCCCCCAGCCGGTGCGTATTTTCTGGCTCTGACCTGTGTGAGGGCCAATACTGACGCAGAACGGCGGATTTCTAGTCAAGGTGGTGCGTCTGCATTCCAGATTACGCTACACACAAACTTCAATGTGTTCCATCGCTTTTCGCATGTGTCGAACCACGCCCCGATCCACGTCAAGCTTGAACATTAGGGAATAGCAGGGGTCAGGCCAACCCCCTTGAGCCCTCGTATGACCGTCCTTCCTCTCTCCTCTGTTTCCGCTGCTTAAACTGCCCGCACTATGTTAGTTGAATAGATAGAGTCGGTGTAGGTAGTATATAAACTACATGCTCATGATGCTACTTGGTGGCATGCTGCTAGTTCATATTGACCCCCAAAAACCCGATACTATGCATTAGATAATGACTGTTCGTGCAATAAGTATTCAACCTTCTTGGAATCCCGGACTATTTTTCCGATACATGGTAACTGTAATTGAGACATTTCCGAGCTGCAACAATCATTATACCTTGGGCACGGTTTCCTGCAGCTGAAGCCTTTTACGCATGTGACAAACGCGGTTCAAACTCGCATCCACACTCTAAATGTGCTAAAAAGGGAACTCTCGCTGTCACCGCCTTTCAGCCATTCCAACCGAGCACCATCCAAAAACGGTGTACAGAACACACCAACTCTCAATAGCTCCCCGGCATCTCTCTTTCATTGCCGTTCATATCCATCCTAACGCCATCGCTGATTCGCTAATGCAGAATCTACCCTACACTATTCTCGTCGTCTTCGTCGTCGTCTTACTACCTCTGTATCAAATCCTGCGGCCACGCTGGCGACAATGTCGACTGCACACACGAGTTTCCCTATGAAGACTCAAGTCACTCAACCACAGAATTCAAAAATGTCCAATAGAACGTCTTCATTACCTACCCACGTCATACTTATCAACATTGGCCTGCCGTCGCGTTCAACTTCCAGTCATACGACCTGGACCGTGCTACAAACGGCTCTGATGATCAAGGTCAGCACCTTTGCCCTTCTTCCGTGCATATATGTAACCCCATCTCTCTTCAATAGCCAAAGCTGCGAAGTGTTTTACCAGAGTTACCGCACACAGTAGTAGTCGTCATTTTGTTTTTTCCTTGACATCTCAACATTCCATGTGGTCAGCTTTTAGCAGCTCCTTTGCGCTACTATGTTCGTACTTCGTTTGCCGTATTTCCCGCTCTAACTCGACACCCCCAAGAAATCGCGTATCCGCCCCCAATTCCCACAAATTTCACTTTGAATGTTTAATATTCATTATTACACGGCATTTAACTACACAGTCTCGTTACCGAAACCTGTGAATGATACTCATCCATCTCTTTTTCCTCCCCGTCACCATCCCTCTTCCGTTTTCCGTTGCTCGTCATGCTTCCGCCCGACGGCTGAATATTAACAGAGGTATACCTCAGGACGACCGACCCTCACGTCAAACAAACGCGTGAGCGCATAGCGCTTCCTGGAAGATAAGCGGACTCTGGGTCTGGCGGGCTGTTGCTGTGGGGGCTCGATGCGCTGTCTACGGAGTATTCGTAGCACCATCATACCCAATCTAAAACTCTTGCCTGTGTCTTCGTAGTCGGTCAGACGCGTCAGTAACGAGAACAGAGCTGACCAAAAATGGACATTGCATCCAGCTGCGCTGCAGTTACATGAATGCGGCCTCCGTTTAATGAGATACAGGACACTGAAAGGCGTGCAAAGCAACTAGTATGCTCATTCAGTAAAGGATAAAGTGATAGGCGCGCAAAATACTCACTTGAACTCCGTCCTGGACAAAGCGAACTTGAATATTGTGCTATTATCTTACCGCATGCGGAAGACGTGGCATGGGTTTCCATTTTTCTGGAACATATAGCAACTCATTCTCGTGCTCGATAATTGCAGAGACGGTACGATAGCGTTAAAAGTGTGCCGTTCGCAGAAGCACCTAGGCAGAGACGCGGTGACTTTTTACTGTTTGCGAAGGTAAAAGGCTAAACGAGTAAATAATAAATCAAGTTAATATACTCATCGTATAGGAGTAACACATTTCCCGCTCAGGCAGTCTCACTCGCCCATTATCCACCTGCGCTTGCGTGATAACGGCGCTGCAGGATTGTTTGGTCAAATTGTAGTGTGAGTTTGCGTGCGGTGGTATGAGAATAATGCCGCAGGATCGAATATCACGTATTCGGAGGATGAACCTGAGCAACGAGCAGGGAGGTGGGGCAGGGCACAGATCGAGTACTCGGAGTGGTCGTCAGAAAACGAACTTCCACAGCATAAATTCGTTCAAACTCCGCCGGCCCGCGTCATCATCGATCATCGATTCATCTCCCATCCATCACGGCGATTCGGCTTCCATCCTCCCATCCACTCCACCATAACCCAATGAACGACGCATAAGAGCAGCGCATGGATACTACTCCCTTACGAATCGGTTCCATAGCACGACAACACCGTGAAAGATGTGCCTTACAAGCCCATCTACCACCGCGCCGCGCCGCGCGGGCGAGACGGTGGAATAACCACTGCGCGGCGCTGATGACCACAGCTGGCGACGGGTGTGACAGAGATGCGGCGTGTGCAGAGCACAGGATCAGGAAATGTGTAACTTGATGGGGTGGAACAGCCGGCAAAGGTAAAATATGAGGGGGCGTAGACGGGTCGAAGCGGCGGAATGCCGATGCGGGACAACAGGAGAATGAAGCGCGGGGGTAGGACAATGGCGAGAAAATGGGCAGCGTCGCACGAGGGCGGTGGTGGTTATGACCATCGGCAGTAAACGTTTAAACGTTTGAACGGCGGCACCGGCACGACCTGACGCTGCGGCGTTGTGGACGACAATGGCCATTGGCGGCGCACATCTGCTGCTCGCCGCCGCGGTTTGCTCGGCCTCGTCCGTGTCTAACTGTAGGCGATCTCCAGAAATCGGTCCCTCTGTAAAAGAACATAGAAATTGAACAATAAAAATATTTACTATCTATGTGTGATCATGCACAGTCGGAAAATGTTACAGCAACCCTGCATTTAATGCAACAATGTTATAGTTTCATATATGATAAAACGATGCGTACAGCAATATACTAAGGAGTAGCCGAGTATTATGATGATCATGAATTGGAATTACATTTGAAATTAGTTTACAGTCGCGTACACTGTCCAGAAGAAGCCAAGTAGCGGGTTGATATGGTCCGACTGGTCGGATTGTGCTCTGTAGGAAGAGGAAGGGGGAGAGCAGGCGCCTAACGTGTACCGTTGGGAAAGCGGCCTACGCTCGAGGAGGAAGGTGACACTAGGACTGCGCCACTTGATTTATTTTTCCTGTGAATTTTTGCTAGGGATTTCTCTGGAAAGTGACAAAACCTGAAGGATAGACGTTTTACCCCCTTCACGGATGGCGCAGCGCTTGACGCGATCAATCCGAGCATCTCGAGTGACTTTCCTCAGCCAATGCGTCGCTTGACCCCGTTTCATGTCAGACATAAATTTCGTCTTCGATGAAATCGTCGCGCATTGCAAATGGCTTCAGGTTTTGGGTGCACGGGAATGCGGGTGTCGAAGAAGTGGCCGTAGGTGACACGACTGTTCGCTCATTCGGATCCACAGTTGCGATCAAACGGTACAACGAATCAAGACATCCCGTTTGGCTAGAATGAAAAAATAAAATGAGTCGTCGTTAAAGCTGAGATCTGGATCTATGTACTAACGTCTACATTCGCGGCACTCTGTGGTAGAAGGTGGTCAGCTCGCGAGCGATAACGTGATGATATTACGACGAGGCGTACATTGGAACCTCGACCCATCTCCATGTCGAAGATCCACGCTGCCGGTTCTCAACTACGGCACCTCATCACAATTTAGAGAGTCCCTGGTGGAACGCGAAATGAATTAAATGTTGATTAAATGAAGAATAATTGATAGTATGAATTTCTAACTTACTTCTCAGGTCAATCAAGTAGCGTGCTTGTATAAGTCTGTCGTAGGAGTCCTTTTCAAAGGAGGGACCCCTGTGTAAGGCAGCAAGGTAGGTGATCATAATAGAAAGCGAGCTGTATGATGCGGGAATGGGAAGAAGGTATTGGGGTTCCCTTTGCCATTTTCGTACAGCATTTATACGATTGGAATCATGCCACCGTTCTGGCCTCAAACCAATTTAGAATGCGCATTTAATCTTCCCTTTGATTTCAATCGGCCCAAAATTTTCTATGTGGCGTACTAAATGAAAGAGGCCATACAATAATTTTATGCTCGCAGGCGCTTCACCTGAACAGGCCATTGAGCTTGTGGCCTCGGAATTGGGGACGGCTATGAGTCAAAATATTAGAGAATCGATCCTGAAATGAAGATGCTGTGTCTACGCGTTACGTTTTAGCGTACGTGGCCGAGCGTTGAAAAATGAAGAATGGAGCACCAGGATTAATTCCGTATATCATGTATTTAATTATTAAGGAGAGGAAGATCAGTGGCCCGCGGAGGGTGGATGTGCACTCTGGAGACGAGGGTGATGGCGACAACGTGGGGGTGAACGGGTGCGGTCGCCGGTGCAGAGCGCTGATCAGGACGCAGACAAAATTACCAAGATTCCTATGGCTAATAAGAAGGGTAAATAACAGTTTGGGTAAGTGAACAGGCCGGTTTCGCCTGAATGTGCCCCAGGACGCACATGTGGCATGTGAGGTGCGCCTACCCAGCGCCGCGGCGTCGCCTGTTCTGAACTCCGCGCCAAAACCCCCATACAGATCTAATCGGCCCTTCAAGAATTTGATAATACAGTGCAGGCATTATGCATCACATCTGTCCAAATCATCGCAGCCCTGCCGGTCTGGGATCCGGAGAGCACCATCGCGGCGAGTCTGTCGAATTCAGGTGGAACAACTCAACTTCAAGTGGAACTTATTTCACGCGCATTTGTACGTAAGGATGCTTGCTAGGCGCATGCTCGATCAAGGTAATGGGATTCGTTATTTAAGCTATGTAGACCTGATGGAGGTGCATTTCAAGCATGATACGGCTCCAGACGGGCAAGGGCATACAGACAGCGCGAGCGCGCCCAGCGACGCGCGGCGGCTATGCACGGACCGGAGCGGCAGCAAGGAGCGGATGCCGCTCCATGCCGTGGCGCCTCCCTAATGCCAACAGCACTCTTACGACAACCACCACCATGTCCGATAGTCTACGCCAAAAACAACAACGACTAGCGCCAATCTACTCATCGTCTCCCGCTCCCTCCTGCCAGAATTCAATTACCACTGTGCCTAACTTTGCCCTGCCGACATGAGCGGACACATTTTTCGTCGCGCCCGTAGCGTGCCGCCAACGTGTACCCCTTCGACGCCAAGTCCGTCACCCTTGAAAAAGTTGAGGTGGTGCACAATGACCGTGTACTCAATCTAACGCTGAAGTCTACGGACGGTGTCTCATTCGTGGTAGGCATGCCTGTCTCATCTACGCCGCGCTCTCTACATTCACCACCTTTACCTTTAGTTCGGATACCCGCTTCTCATGCGGCCCAGTCGTATAGCGCGAGTCTGGAATCTGGCGTAGGCTCGGACGAGAACGAGAACGAGGGAACGGATGTTCCCCAACGGAATTCCCAGACGCCATTCCTCGCATGGGATCAGGACTTCTCGCAGTGGAAGGTGCTGCAGGAGGGCGCGGTCAAGGAGGCTCTGTTGGTTTCTGACTATGTGGAGGGCTTACCGTGGAAGACCGGCAGGACGACGTCGTTCTCTCGAAGTAATTGTGGACCCAGCGGGTGGATCTGGTCTCTGGTTGGAGAGAAAGAAGTTGATGAATGGACAATGGATTACCCCGCCGTCGATGCGTCGAAGCGTTGTCGTTATTGGAAAAGCTTTTGGTTTCCTAGAATCCTTGTCAGTAAACTCAGCACTCTCTCTTTTCATTCTGTAACTCATGTCTTACAGGTGTAACTATTCGCACTATCCTAGTTGAGGTAAGATGTTGTGTTCAGTCCTTGTTTTCGAACGATGCTAAAGCTATATGCACTTTTCTCCTCTTCCCTACCCAGAGTCGGCGCATGCACGTATATACTGTGATCGGGGAGGCAGTAATGGATAGCAGCTGAGCGCTGAGCGCTGAGGAGACGAGAACAGATACAAGCGCCTACACTAGCCCCTTTGCCTTTCGGCGTCTTGACATCGTCGCCAGCGCCTACCGCTACCGTTCTACGTAATTAATACAGACCTCAACCATGCTTTCCTTACCGACTATCACTTCTCACTGGACCATTGTGCGCCTCCTATGTCACTCCCGCCAGCATCTCCTTCCAGACACCACGTTACGATACTTCTCTGCGAATGCAGTACTCCCCTCCAGGAACCTGTACCCCAATGTCATCCTGCGTTGGAACACCACCGGCAACTCATGTTTTCATCCGTCATCGACGTCGTCCCAGCCCGCATACGCATCTGTTGCTTCATTTGCTCCTGCATCCGCCGTGACACCGTAAATCGTATCACACGCACACTCGGCGTAGCTCTGTTGTCGAGCACCGCTCTCCATTTGGACGCCATACGGACCTTTTCATCTTTCGTACCGAGCCTCGACACTTTTTTGGATCGTACGACCATCACAAAACCGGAAAACCCTGACGGGTTCTGCTTTCCATCTACTCACGTATTCTACGACAAATAGAGTTCATCGTCTCAAGTCCACACTCCCGCTCCATATGTGGCGCGACCATCATCCCCTCGACTACGATGACCGCGAAAAGCTACCTGTTCCTCGTCTCATGAGTCTCGCCGTATGAACACCGTCATAGTATCGCTGCTGCTGCGTCAACCCTCGGATGCGCCATGAATCCCTTGGCTCCGTTCCCCGCAGTATCAGAAATCGTCGTGGCGCTTATCTACTCGGTCAAGAAGATGCGAGCCTCTCGCGTGGGTAGCGAGATAGTGGGATATATTCACGCTGGTATGGCCTTTCGCCGGGAATAACGAAGACGACGGGTAGGTAGGGGAATGCTGCAACTACGTGACGATCCTACGATTGCCTGCGACGACGAGATATTCTCCGCGTGTCGATTCAGGCAAAACGCTCTCTGCGGCGGCTAGGCTCCGTGGCACGTTCATCTTCGCCGACCGCTACTCTGCGCGCTCTCTTTCCAACACTTCTGAGTCGACGCTGCGCGTTTGTCGGGCTGCGTCGACTGTATTTCAGTCGCTGTGAAGCCGTGGCGCTCAAAGTGTACTAGTCAGTTCAGTGATACTACCATCAGATTTGAGCACGTCCAACCAGAAAGCGCAGACAGCCGCAGCATTGAATGGAAATATACGACGGGTTTCCTTCTGGAGCGGCGGATCATCGAGCAGGTATAATTCCCGAGTCTCCCGAAATATAAGGGACATGACTTCAAACGGAAAGTCGTTCAAATCGCTCATATCTGTGCAGGCGATTACTAGGTGTAAATATGCAGACGAACGTAATGAGTTCACACCTGTTGTAATCGACCGTGCTGAGATTCTGAGCAACTATAGCGGTGGATTGGCGGGTTCCACGGAATATAAAAGCGAGTATTTGATAGAGAAAAAGACTTCAGGCGAAATCGATCAGTTGAAGGTTGCGTGAACAAGTTGGCTGCAGGATCGATCATCGATTCAGAACCAAGAACGAGCCGCAGCGGCCTACCTTCACGTGCTACGAGCGATGGTGACACCGCGGGTCCTCGATATGGATAACTAAAAAATAGTGAGCTGCGATGACGGCTCCGATTCCATGCTGGTAGTATTCAAATTAATGAGAGAGAGCAGAATTACGCAGCTTCACCGCTGCAATTCTCGCGTATCTTGATCCCAATTTCACGCGAAAGGAACAAAAAAAGCACTACATTGCCGAGTCCTAGTATACAAGAACAAACGAGCGCGCTGTACGATAATGCATGCAGCCAGTCTAAGATGCGTGAAGAGTGTATGTATGTATGAAGAGAGTACATGAGCGTGAGCGCTGCACCGCGGCGCACGGTGGGCGTAAGTAAAGTAGCGAACTAGATGGGGTGGCACGACGCGGGGCGGAGTACGAGGGGTCAGCGGAAGGGAGTATCTGTACAGTGCGATCGTACGTCGTGCGCGATGCAGTCGTACGGGCGTATAAGGCGCCGATGCGGACGGCGATGAGCGCTTACGTGCGGCTCCGCGTGGCGGTCTTCGAGAAGAGCTTCGCCTTCTCAATCGCGGCGTTACCTGCAGATGGATAACATCGTTAGCATCGGTGGCTTCACGTTCGGAAGGAAGGGGGGATAACGAGGCGGGGAATAGACGTACTTTGCTTAATCAGGTTCTTCTTATAATCAACGATGCTGATGTCTTTCTTCGTCAAGTTGATAATCGTCTTATCCGCCACCTCCCACAGATCCTCCGCGACCTGGCTGATGAGACCTGCGCGAAGAGGTTAAATCAGTATCCCATCACGAGGCGAAAAGAAAAGAAGAAAGAAACACGCACGGAAGTCGTGCGACACGATAACAACACCACCCTCGAACTCCTTGATCGCCCGAGCGAGAGCATCGATGGACTCCATGTCCAAATGATTCGTCGGCTCATCAAGCAACAGGATATGCGGGTGCTCCATCGCCAGCTGCGCGAACACCACGCGATTCCTAAGCCCATCCGACAGCTGCTTGATCGGCGCCGTCTGATGGGCGCCAGACAGGCCGAAGCGACCAAGCTGCGCGCGCCACGCCATGATGTCCTTCTCCGGGAATTTCTGCGAAAAGAGGGCCTGGAAGTACTCGATGGGCGACTTGTCGTACGGGAGCTGGTCGGCGGAGTGCTGGGAGTACTTGGCGAGCTTGAGCGCGTTGTGCTTGGAGATGGTGCCATGGGATGGCTGGAGGGCGCCGGTGATGAGGTGTAGAAGGGTAGATTTTCCAGTTCCGTTCGCGCCGAGAATGGCAATGCGGGAGTCCATGCTGCGTGAGGTCAGTCAGGGTACGCTGGGTAGAAGCGAAGACGTGACGTACTCGATACCGAACGAGATATGCTCGTACAAGTAATCCTCCTTCTTTCCTGAATAAGAGAACGCGACATCGTCGAAGGCGATGATAGGTGGTGGAAGCCTGTGAACGTCTTCGAAGTTGAAGCGTAAAGTCTTGCCGAGTTCGATCTTCTCGATGAGGCCGGCGGCCTCCATCTTGTCGATGATCTTCTGCTTCGATTTGGCCTGGCGCACGAGGTTGGCATACGTACCGGCGGATGCGATGAATCTAGATAGGGATCAGATCAGTGAAAGTACAGATCAGCGAACGACGAACTTTTTGATATGGGCGATTTCCTCTTGCTGCTTGTGGTAGGCCTTCATCTGGTTGACCTCGTTCTCGGCTCGCGTCTTGACGTAGGTAGAGTAGTTACCGGCGTAGTAGACAAGCTTCTTCTTGTTTGTGAGGTCCATGATGTTCGTGCAGACGGAATCCATGAAATCTTGCGAGTGCGAAGTGATAACGAGAATGTGATTGTAGGTTGAGAGGTACGCTTCGAGCCAGACGACGGCGCCGAGATCCAAGTGATTGGTGGGTTCGTCGAGGAGGAGGAGATGAGGCTTGATGAAGAGGGCACGGGCGAGGGCAACACGCATACGCCATCCTCCGGACATGTCTTTGGTCGGCTTCTTCATCATCGTCTGGGTGAAACCGAGACCGTGCAGGATACTGCCAGCTTTTGCTTCAAAAGTCGCGGGGTCAAGTTCCTCTAGCTCCTCGTAAGCCATGTCAAGAGCCTGATCGTCCACGTCGTCCGCTACGGAGAGCTCCTCGATGTACGCTTCGAGACGGGCGACTTTTGCTTTGGCGGAGGCGACGATGAAGTCGACGGCGTTGACGTCTGAGGGTTCGGCTTCGCCACGGACGATGTAGATATCGATGTGTGGGGGGATCTCGATGTCGCGCTCTGCGATAGATTGTAGGAGGGTGGACTGCACGGCATCAGCGACGAACTTGTACACTTACTCCTAAACGTACCTTGCCGGATCCGTTTTCACCGAGAAGACCATATCGCTGACCGTAGTTCAGTGCAATCTCTGCGCCTTCAACGAGTAGCCTGCCATGGAAGGAGAGCGTGAACTGGTCGAGCTTGATATCGCGGCTCTTGGGGTCGCTCACGAGCACGCCGGCGGCACTCCTGCACGAACTGTCAGCGCATCGATGAAAACACAAGATACCGACGCACCTGTCGGTGGCAATGCTGAGCTTTGCCATGCTAGTGAGGTCTTCCTGGCTGCCCGTCTTGCTGTTAAGCCCGCTCATGCTAGTGAGGGGTGTGTTTGTGCCGCCATGAACGGAGCCCGCGGGGGTGGAGTTGCTGGGCGAGTCGTCGCCGGCGACACCTGCGTTCTTCTTCGCTGCCTTCTCAGCGAGACGCTTTTGTTTGGAGGCGGACGGCGGCATGGTAGTTGAGATGAAGGATCGATTGATCACGGATGGATTGCTTTTCAAATTTTTCGATAAGATGTTCGGAGCTATGACTAAGCAGTGGCAGTGCAGCCACTCCTGGCCGTTGCATTTGTTCTTTCAACATCGACATCCTCGAACTTGTTCTAGCAAGAATGACTATCAGTAAACGTCTGGCCCAGGAAACAGAAATTGTATTTCACTCTTTACGTCTCGTCTGCTCGAGCGCTCCGGAGTTATCGCTTGAAGCCCTCCCTGCCTGAGCCCAACAGTCGAAACTACGGAGAGACCATGTTCACTTTCGCCAATGCATTATACTTTCGAAATAAAGTATTTTCTGCCTGAGGTCTGCGGCTGCTCTCGTAAATATAGTAGCCAGGCGATTCAAAGGAGCTCTGGGGAAAGTTATGCTGTAAGCCAAAAGCCAGCTTATTTTCAATTAATTCGCTTACCCCATTTTTCCCTAGAACAGGGAAAAAATATTGTGCGAGCCGCGCCTAGTGCACGCTGAGGGTCGTGAAGTCTAGAGTCCAGAAAGAAATGCGGCTACCGACTTGACAACCATTCCCAAGCCCCAACGCAGGCCCCGCCGGCTCCAGCCGCGTATTCAGCATGAAACGTGTTCCAACGCGGTGGATTCCCCGCCATCGACCCAATACAGTCCGCTACATTCTCCCCCCATGACGGCACTCCGGGGAACACTCCTTCTAATAGTATGTAAGTATCCAGTGATATCCTCTTCCTAATCGCGCCAATGCCATGCAACGCTAGGGATTCTTCAGCACCTCGTTACATGCAAAACTCTATTCCCATGGCCATGCGGTACCACTACCTCCCGCTCACCTCGTTCTACGTCCACACACCAACCGAGCGCGCCGACTGCCTCGATCGTGCTCGTTCACCATCAGCACCGTTCCTGGTAGCAATACGAGCCTAAAACTCAATATACACCGGGAGACCGGCGGCATCGTGATAGGGCCAGATTTACCCATACTCGATGCGCGAGGGGATGGACGACATCGTGCCATTTATACACCCGGGGACGTGAAACGTGTCTACCACGATGTCTCCGTGCGGAATATGGTCTCCCATGCTCATGCTGCTGCTCCGAGCTCGTACCAATGATTTCTAATGGGATCTGCTTCGCAGGGGAGTCTTCTTGTCGCTAAGTGGCGCTTCTCCTCAGCTGTGGGGTAATTCGCCACGATGATCATACCTACAGACTAAATTCAGCCGACAGTAACGTTTTACGCTATCGTTGTATCGCTCACACCAGAGGCCTCACGACATGTCTATTGACTTATCTCCCGTCCACCCATCCAGACATTTTCCGTCGCACAACACTCAGCGTTCCCCAAGATTGAACCAAAACGATGCCGCCTCTTCAAAACTACAACCCCATGCGCCAACTCATCGATCGCGCTCTCCTTCTGCACGCCATTGTCTCTCCCTGCGACCGAAAATTAACCCGATGCAATTTCCAGCGCTCCCCGTTTCTCAACTACGTAGGCCATTTTCGCGTGATTATCAATTAATATCTCACTTGACTAATCGTCCGCTCTGTCTCTAAAAGGGGCTCGGGTTCTACTCCCTCTACATCGGGATTCCCGCCGTACTTTCTGTGTCTGCTCGTCCCCTCTACACCGCCTTTCCCCAAGCGCTCAGCTAATTTCGCACCCTCACGAGAGCAAGAGGTAGCGCCCACGTCTATTGCAGTACGTCCCCGTGGCCGGAGTCGCCGGTGTTTCGCTCGTGCTGATCCCCGCACCATCTCCTCCAGATGTATCACCTCCCGGGGATGCACACGCTCGCCGTCGTGGAGTCCAACACTTTGCCAGCTCTAGCCCGTGCTACACTCCCCCGCGTCTGAAATGTGGTCACTGCGTGTAGCCTTTGACTCGAAATCAGATTCATTCGGAGAACTTCGTTCATACGTCTGAGTAACTTTATCCAGCACAATACCCTGGCTGACGGCGATGCACGGTTCTGTCTATGTATCCTGCCAGCCGTGAGACACAGCCGCAGTAAAGGCTCAACGGTGAATCAAATTTGTGCGATATCTATTCTATGCATGGTCTGACACCGATGACCTGATCGCAGTATCGCTATATATACGCTAGCTTGGTGATAGTCAAGCCACAACTGCATTTATCCAGATGACCAGAATCTCACTGAAAATTGTACGCATTATATTTCCCTTAACACTCTGAAAGTTGTGTGGCTCATCAGCGACGCCATTCATGCGGGTCCCCGAATTCGCGGACCAGCGAGGGGAATCCAATCTGCTAAGGCAGGTTGGAACCAGATGACAGTAATTTAACCGAAGGGGAAATACCAGCTCCACTCCCCGGTCTTATTTTAGTGCAAGGACTCTTAATAAAGGTGCGAGCCACAAACGTAGACTTTTTCCTTGATCTTCCGTGTTTATCGTTCGATATATCAGAAGTGCGCCTGAGCAATTCACCTTGATATGTCCAAATATCACAAGCCGATTGTCCGCCACTTTCTCTGCCATTTCATCACTCAACGTCAAGTTCGTTATGATATAAGCGCTCATCGTCATGATTATCCCAGAACGAAAGCCGGAGAATTTCTGGAGATATACAAGCATCGGAAATACGGTCTATCGTCGTGAGTACACTTGGTTCTCACTATCGAAGCCAAACTAAAGCACCGCGCTACGCCCGCGCTTAGACTGGCTACAAGAAACGCTTCCGATGGGCGATATGAAGACACTACATTCATCTGCGGTAAATATGAGTACATCCGGGTGTCCCTTGCTCTCACGGAACGTGGCTTCTTAATCGAAGATCCCACAATGCACACCAAGACGCTCTACAACTTCCCGCGAATAATGCGCACCCACTCTTCATGCGTGAGTACTAGACCATCTCGTTTGTATTCCCTATATTGAATTGAACGATGCTTCTTCCCTCGACTCAAACATACAATTCATCTATTAGTAATTATTGTCCCCATCCCGCGAACGGTACCAGCGTTATTCGTACCTCCCTTGTTAATGGGCGCTTGTTTTCCTTCGTGGTCATTGACGCTGAGATCATGTTTACAGGTGCGCAGCTAGTCCCGCCGTCTCGTTGAAAGATTTTGAGTGTCACTGTACGTCTTATTTGACTGGCGCAGCTGTTTTTCCGCCTTCTCATGATATCAATTGTGCAGCGTTCCCGCGTCGCATCATGACATGTAGTCTAGCCTTTAAGGTTCAGAACGGCGTATATCATAATAGACCCGTTGTGAGTGGAATTCTGACGGGGTATGCCTCACGTAGGGCACGGGTAAATATCCGTGCACGTCCGTGCTTACCCCTGCATATCTGTGCAGCATCCCAAACCACGCGGTTCTGCTCCAGGCGCCTTTTGTATGTCCCATTGACAGCGATCATCGTTGGGCAGCCTTCGCACTCTACAATTAGCGCAGTTATAGTTCCGTTAAACGTGGGATGGCTATGTAGACGGCCGTCATGGAAGACGCTTGTCAGGATTAGGTTTGTTCACGTCTACAATGTCTCTGTAGCGCCCCATGTCCATCTACATAGTAATAACACTTGTGCGGGAAAGTGAGGTATCACAATCATGTCCATCGCACACAGAATATCTTTCTCAGAGTCCTCGCATCCACCGACTCGTTTTTACTCTTGTTAGATACGACACCTCGGTAAGCGGGCATTCAAATATTCATACCTTAATCCCTTCGCTCGAATCCAATGAGGAATCAACCAGCCTCAGTCAATCGAGAAATGTCGGCCGAGTTGAATAATAGCGAACGCGTAAAGTTCAGAATCCTTTTAGTCGATTGATATGAGGTGTAATAGTAAACATCGTTGTAAATTATTTCTTTTTTGTTGGCATTCTAAACTTCTCCTAACGGTTAAATCTATAATATGACCACTTTAGCAATCATAAATTCTTAGCGTGTTCCGATACATCTCATTCTCGAGAATGCACCATAGCTAACGATGGAAGAAGACGCTGCTTCGGGTATTGCTCAGACAGGCAGACCCACTAAATCTGTTTTCGGGGCTGATGGAAATATCGCATAAAATATCTGAACGTGGCTTTCAGACGCCGCCGCTTTCTCAACTTTCCTTATTTTACAACGAAGGTCAAGGTGTCTATCGATTAAGGGCGAGGCTAAGAGATAAATGTAAGGTTCGAAAACGCTGTAAAGATATATTTTACGTGGTTCGCTCATGTACATTAAAGCCATGCTTCTCAGCAACCAACCGACCTTCGCCACCGCCATGCTATTGTTCCCAGACGCCTCACATAACGCCTAGAGAACTAAATCAAATTTCAATCTTATAAAATGTAAATGAAACTCTGTTTTGAAGAGAAACTTAGAAGGGCTCTGTCAGCTTTGCCTACAAGGCTCTACATATAAAATCCAAGTGCTGCGCCACGGACACTTTCAGTCTCTCACGAATCTGAAATAGGTGTCAAAACGTCATGCCACTCTGACTGTAATATTTTCATCCAATTACAAGCACAGTGTAATATACATTTTACCGCTATTTACATAAATGCAGGCTCAAGAGTGTGTAACATACTTGTCCCTCATTTTGGAAAAATGCACGAAGTTTGTGGTCAATGCTCGATTTTGTACTTAAGTACGATCCGTCCTGGATTCTCTCTGGGCAATATATCCCGCTTAGTCACTGTGAATTGCTAGGCCGACGCGGTGTGGGGGTAGGTGATAACGAAATGAGGATTACTACCTTTCTACGTACGTGAAACATAAGGACAAAGCGGCTGTAATCTTGCGCTGCCATGCATACGCTCAGCGTAAATACCTGTGCATATCCCGTGTAAATACATATTACTTACAAACGTAGCTTCTTCCAGTTCTCTTCCAGTGCTGCACAATTTTTACAAGGCGGAAACATGGATATCACCGGCAGAGACTGTACCGCCTACCATCCATTTCCACGCAACTCGCTGCTTGCTTCTTTGCCTATATTTAAAAGCTAAATCGATGTATTGCCATCCTCAGTATAATTGGGCCCCACGAAATTCTTCGAACTGCAGAAAAATAGCTCGACGGTCACGTATGGAACCTTCCATTGTGTATATACTCTGGGTACCCTCAAAGAACGCCTTGCTTCCCCGGATACGTATTCCCGCCGGCGCGCTCCTCCAATCGCGCCTCGAGTGGGTATTTCTGGTATGTATTCAAAGCGCAGTCACGTCAATCAGGTTCACATGGTTCTTCGGTGGCATTTGGCGCATTGGCTCTCAGCTCAAAAATATTGAGCGGCACTAATACGTCAGTCAGGCAGTTGTAGAAGTAGATAACATATGTAACATTATGTAGCTCTGCTGTCCACCAATGAAATATTGATCACTTGGTCGGCCGAATAGACTCTACACTGAAATTACGTACGTACTTGCCCGCACATTTGTTAATACCGGAATCGTCGTGGTAAATACTGAAAAGCCATATCCGCTGGGAATACAAGCGATCTCCGAGTAGATAAAGGCCAACTTCCGTTATTACTGATATTTCTATGAGCGTTGACAGATGTACGCCACACCATGCACGAATTCCTCGTTCTTCTTTTTGTTGTGGGTCGGAAACTACCGCTCTTATAATAGTTCACGAGGCGTAATAGGTGTTCAATCTTGATTCAATTAGTTCTTTTCCGAAATTCGTATGTCAAGGGGGTCGAGGCGATTTACCCATTTCGTGTGCACGGAGTATTCCGAAGACACAAATGTGCGATAAACAAATAATCAGGGTCTGGGCCCCCAGATCGCTCCGAGAGCCTGAACACAGGTGTTTTGTTCGCCGAAACGCATTACAGCATATTATTTGACGCCAATACCCTAAAGCGCAGATCATAAATATGTATCGCACACAGCAATTGGCGTCGAGACGAGGCGAGGTCGATGCTCCTGCCATCAGCCACGGTCCATGACTCCATCATATGCTTCACAATGCTGCTGCGTTGATTTAAACTTATTCAGTCCGTTGTATGAAACTGTTTACCCATACGTCACGGCGGTGAACTCTGAGGATTTCAACGTCAATACAAACGTTATCATCGTCAATTATCACAATCAAGGTTCGGTGCTGAACCTTCTTGAATCCATGGTTATTTTTAGTTGAGAACGTCTATCTTCATTGGGTAGTTCTTGAGTCTAAAAATAAGTTCTGACTGGACGCAGCAGCAAGGCATTGTAGGCTATCACCCGACGCAGCAAACAGCAGCTTATCATTAAGACCCTAGTTTTCATTAGGTGGCCGAATTTATAAACAAAGCCTGCCGACAGCGGTGCCAAGTTGTAACGTGCCCCGCTTCGTCGAGGCCGTGTGTGCCTAATCAGGAAGGAAGGTACCCAAGTGCGCCCGTGCTGTGCCCGCCAGTGGCATCTGGTGAGTTCTGGCTCGGTAGTTGGGCCAGATTTTCTGTAGAAGCGTGTACAGCGCACCATGCTGTATCCGCGTTCCACAACGGCGATTACTAGTTGATGCTGTGATGAGAATATGCTGCCATCTTCTGCGTCCCCAAGCTAAGGTGCCGATCACACCGCTGCTTCCCATGGCTCTAAAATCGATGTATGTTTAGATTTGGGACAATTTGCACCTCCACGTGCACGAAGAGAATCTGAAACTTCCACGGCAGCCTTCTCGCAGTACGCACGCTTGATATTGACTCAACTTTGTAAAAAGTAATAGTGGGATGATAAAAAAAGTAACTGGCTGCTGGGCGTCTTGAGCAGAAACCCGTCTCAGAGGGTTGACGCTGTCGCGTAATTCGGTACGAACTTGGTAAAACTCTCGACAGTTTCACAAATATGATTCCACTTCACTAGTCAAAAATGTCGTCAAACGGCGATCATTACAAGCCGAATGACAAGGCCATCATTAGGCGCCTTGTAGAATGGATATTTATCTCAAAAATACGCCAACGGTGCTTCGAACTAACTTCGAACAGTATATGTTTCTCAAATCCTGCGCGAGAAAGACCGCGGTGAAGTCAATGCCCGAGCTTTCTCGGTAACGACGACAAGAATGTCTTGCTTGAAAAAGAGTAAATCGCAAGTCGAGTTCAGCGCTTCGCGGTGTCTTCGATGGGTATACGCATGTATAAAGACCCAGTAACAGCTCGCCGTTAGTAATGCAGATGACAGACTCCTGTGTGAGTGCGATGTAGACAGACAACTAGGCACAGTCGATGGACGGAGAACAGGACTGCACGCAGTCTGCGCAGTCTAGACTAGCACTGGCCGACGCCCCACTTGCAACCACCGCATGGTCTAAGATGCTCGATGCCGTCACAAAAGGTTTGGCTCCGTCCGCGCAATATTTCGAACCCCACGATATTTTGAGCAGTACCCAACGCACCGGAAAACTACGCCAATTATGTATTCGGAGCGTACTCAATTCACTTTGCTGCATCTGTTTGAAGAGGAGCATGTCATGAACCAACGCGCCAACGCAGCTGATGTCTTAGAATTAGTCCACGGAGAACAAATGTATTCAAGATGTTGCCGGAGCGAAACAGCAGTGCAGGTCCAATATAGCAAGTGCGATCGAGGCCGCACCACGCGCGCATGCAGGTGGCCTCAAGCAGTCCGCCAACGTCGGCGGCACACAAATCACTGCCTCAGCGCGATGCTGAGCCGAAGACCTAAAGCTGGCGTGTCCTAGGAATCCCGCGACGCACACATGGACACACGCGCTCGCGCTTCGTGTGCAAGGGTCCCCAGCGCGATCAGTTATCATCTGAGGGCTATGAAAAGGACCCTGGACCTACGGTTGTTGGCGCTGACACGCCGCGTCCAGAAATGGGTATGTATCGCCTCGCTTGAAGCGTGTCCGTTCCGGAAAGGCGAGGATCATGACACGCCATCTAAATAGTCGCCAGATGGTCATCGAACGCAAAGGAGGGCCGGAAATGAAAAGTGTATAGCTGAAGGATCAAAAGGAGGGCACAAATATATCATAGGAAGTAGTCCGCAGGAGGTCGTTTGGCCGGTATTGATTTGACGTCCTAAACCGAGCACGATGAGATATGAGTTACAACAATAAAGACGAAGATGGATAAAGTGTTCCAAAAGAGCGCCGGAGACAGGGAAAATGTGATGATGGGGAAGAAAATTAACTTACTACGGCAGCGTGATGGAAGACTTTATATTCTTGTGCGAGGTGTTCATCGAGTTCCAAAATTGACGCGACATTTCCACACCTATAGGCATACGTTATTCAGCATTTGCATGATAATGACCCTATCGAGCACCAAAAAACGTTGGTCGTATGACATCAGAACCCCGTAGCTTCGTTGCAAATGAGTTCGAACAAAATATTTTTAACAAACACGCGATGACGAAACGCGGAGCGCAGGCGTCAAGATAAAAGACGTAAAATGTCGTAATACGACACTGTCCGTATTCCAGAATTAAGGAGAGAGCGCACCTGTAGCAGTAATTTGGCGCGCTCCAGACCGTGACGATCGTCTGATCGAACATGAGCTTGTAGCCCTCCATGGCCAATTGATGAGCCCGCGCAATCAAGTCGATGCCGTTGGCGTGCGCAAAAGATTTGGTTGCGTCAGCACCGAAGAGAAAACCTGCCCCGCGCGGCGACATGGCCCATCCACCGATGTCTAATGACGCGGGATCAGAAGCTGCCAAAAAGGAACGCGAGTGCCCGCGCACCGTCTGGGTCGGACCACAGTAAGTCGCACATGGTGCCATCGTGAGGCACCTCTTGCTTGCGGTCAATTGCACGGATCTATACAGAACAGAATATAGAAAGAAAGGTACAGTGAGTGGATTGAGCGGAGTACGCGTGACAGGTATCAGGAGCGTCGGCAGCGCACCTGATCTATATTGAAGAGATTCGGACTCAAGCCGCCATGTACGCAGAATACCCGTCCATCCACCATCGCGCCTAGGGCGAGATAGTCGAAGACCTCGCAGCACCACCGCCAGACGTTGCTGCTGCCATACTTGCGCTGACACTCGTCGTAGAAGCCGTAGACTTGGGTGATCTGCCGCGACTCGTGGTTCCCTCGAATGAGGGTGATGCGCTCGGGATATCGGACCTTCAGTGCGAGCAGGAGAAGGAACGTCTCGACGCTGTAAAACCCCCGATCAACGAAATCGCCTACGGTGGATGGACGAATGAGAGTGTGTACCCAAGGTACACGTAACTGGACGTACCCATGAACAGATAGTTTGTCTCTGGACAAAAACCGCCCATCTTGAACAGCTCCATTAGATCGAAAAATTGCCCATGAATGTCGCCGCAAATCTGAATGACATCGCCGTGACAGAAAGGTTGCCAGGATTGTAAGAAAGGGTTCACTGAGTGAGTGGAGGGCGGGCCGGTGGAGTTAAGGGTTGCACACGTACCGTTACTGGCGAATCCACGAGCTGGACATTCCCTTCCTCTATTAAGATCTCGCGCGCTTTCAGACATAGCCGCTTCACTTGCTCTTCTGAGATAGGCTCGCAGCGCATCAGCTGCTCAATCTGCCTAGATGATAATGCACAACACGGGCGGGTTTCGAACAGCGGTTATCGAGGTGAATGACGCGGGCGCGAGAGAAGGGTTGGCGTGAATAGGATGGCGAAATATGAAGACTGTAAGACGCGTTTCGGTTCACGTAGTCATCACTCACTTGTCCAAATCGCTCGGCATATCACCGTCTATTCTTCTTCTCGATCTCTCTAGTGAATGAGTGCGCCAAAAACAAGGCAATCTAAGCGTTGGCCGAAGGATGATGGTGGTACGAGGTCAACCATTGATTTCGCGCGAAACTTCCTCTTTGGGAATGGTCACACGCCAATCACTATACCGAAATCCTAGTATGCCACAAATTAATTCACTTCACACACAGTATAGATAAACACCAAGTGCAATATATGTGACAGTAGAGTAGTACATAGAGCAGTAGTATATAGAAAGCAAGACATAGTATGTTTATCGAAAGCGGAAACAGTAGGTACGAGAGCGCGATGCATAGGTAGGGATGAACGTCACAGAGACAAATACACAAAATACAGATAGGGATGCCGATGAAATGAAGTGCGTAGCTCGGCCACTAAATAGACCAATCTAATCATTGCAACAAGAAGAGAAAGAGAAAAAATGTTACATTCAAACCAGAGCCGCGCCGACGTTCTTCCGCATACCGCTGTCGCCCTTCCAGGCGCCGTGAGCTAGCCCTAGCGACTGGTGGTACGACTCGCCGCCCAGTGGCTGCGGCTGGTGCATGTACGTGCTGCCGTGCGACTGCGAATGGCGATCGTCGCGGTATCGAATGAAGCGTACGTCCTGGATGGGCGCGAGGATGGGCGGCGGCGACTCGAAGCGGCTCTGGTTATTCACCGTGCCAGCGGACGAGTACGCGTTGTGCATCATGTGCGACTGAGAGCTGAGGTGTGACGCGCCCATACTGGTGTGCTCCGCCATCAAGCCGTTCGACTGATGGTACGCATGCGTCCCGTCATCGTGGAACACCGGGTATGTGGGGGTCGGAGGGCCCGACGTGTGGGAAGAGACAGATTGTGAAGATGCTGGCGAGGCAGGGGCCGCGGTCGACTGCGCCTGCGAGTATGATGATTGCGGATGCGATATGTGAGAGATGGAGTGGCGCGACGAGATCGACACAGGTGAGTTGCCGCGGTTCTGGCTGGACTGGTGCATAGAATAGCTGTCGTGGTTACTAGAGTACGAATTGGCGTTAGATATGCTATTTCCGGAACCAGACCCGGCATGAATGTATTGGAACCCATTTCCTTGCGACTGTTCTTGATACGTCGACGCGCCGCTACGGTATGAATAACTTTGGCTGTTCGATCCCGACATTCCGAGACCCTGCGATGACATCGGCAGAAGATGCTGGGGCGTTGTGTAGGACGTCTCGGGTGATGAGGACGATGACGAACGGTCAGATGAGCTTTGCATTCGGGAATTAGCGAGGGCTAGCGTTGCGGTAGCGGGGAGAGTTGCCTGTGCCAAGGGGGGCGGCGAGTCGGGAGGACTGGAGTGATGACTGTACATGCGCGCGGTCTCAAGCGGTGGAGGCGACGACAGGGGGGGCGGAGACTCGGCCGAGTCAGAAGCAGAAGCAGAAGCGGCGGCGGCAGCAGCAGCAGCAGCGGCAGCAGCCTTTTTCGAGACTCGGCCGCCAGCTGTGCGCGTCGAACTGCGCCGGGAACCAGGAGAAAGGTGGATACGGTAACTGAGTAGAATATATCAGCGTTACGTTCCCCCCATCCTCCACTGGTGCATAATACGACTCACTGCTGCTGGAGATTGTCTTGACGTGAACAGCGCGTCTCGCATCCGGGGAAAGGACATTTGTGGTTGCGTTCTCCGGTATGGACGCGGGAGTGGCGAGCTAGGTGCCCGCTCGTTGTGAATGCGCGATCGCATGTTCCGCATACATGCTTTTTCTTGCCGGCGGCACCGGGAGAGGCGGAAGCAGAAGGTGTACTGGCATGTTGAGAGGAGGGGGAGAGCGGCGGCGACGACGTCGACGAGTTGCAGTCAGGGAGGTACTGGGCGCCAGTGAACTGCGAGTGGTAGAACTGAGGTCCGAGATGCTTAGCCTGTGATTCGGCGCGAGGCATGACGAGTCCGAGCAAGGGTGGCGAGTGAGGCCCAGTGGAAAGGGAGCTTATCCAAACCGAAGCACACAGAACCAAATAAAGGTGATTTTATATGGATGGACGATCTGGACTTGATTTTATTTGGAAGGATCACAAATCGAAGCAAATCGAAGAAAAACGAATGATTTCATTTCAAGCAATTCTAATCTAGTCGATGTACATCCATTGCGCACAGGAAACCAGGTAAAAGCAAATAAAATGCGGGAACAAAAGGAAATCGAAGATAATCGAGGGAGTTGGAAGTAGACCGTTGGCGGATCGAGCACGAGCTGAAGTCAAGAGCGACGGAACCAGATGGACGCACAAGTAATGGGAGAAAATCACACAATGGGACTTGCTGTTGGCGGAGCAAATGAGAGGGCCATAGTAAGAAAGCCGTAGTCAGCGCGAATTCAATGCCAGGAAAAGATCCACGGAACGAGGAGTTGCAGTCGTCCGACTCGGCCAGCACATCGAAATAGCTAGCGAACGAATGAATCTGACAGTGTTTCTGTGAGCACAGAAACCGCGAAAAGCAACAAGAAAACAGTACTTGTCCTCAGGCAAATTCACCTTCGTTTCCGTCATTTGAGGATGACGCTTTGCGGGCCTTGTTGATGTCAGCTGGTACTTGATGATTTCTTTCGGGAGTCCCTTCCAGTGAATTTCGGGCGCCGCAGGTGATATCGACGCATGGTCTTCGATATAGTACAAGTCTCTAAAGTAAATAAACAGTATCAGTATGTGTATCTAGAGAAAACTTATGAATGTACTTCGGTTTATGGCTCTGGGAAACTTTCTTGAGGTTCGAGGACGATGGCTCAAACTGGGCCACATTAGGGTCCAGTAACTAAGCGCTACCGGCTAGACCGGTGGAAGCGCCAGATGACGTAGATTTCAACTTAGGCAGTCGGGTCTAGCTGATCTGTAAGGCAACTGTAAGGCGTCAACCGGAAGAGGGTCGGCTGGGCTGTCTGACGAAAGTCGCTGCCCAAAAACTTTGACAAGGACTTTGCGTACCTGTTAGAGGACTGTATGCGCAATTCCGAGCCAAATTTGTAGCATATATCCAACGAAAATAGAGAAATATTTCACCTGACTCCGGTCAAATTTGCGGCAACAATGTAATGCTGTCATCACAAGCAAGGTAGCCCTGTTCTAAAACGCATATAGTCACTTTTTGTGAGAGTTTGTATTAGATAATGAACATTACCTTTCGAGCGCCGCTATAGTCTCCTTCACGAGACCGAGATTGGGGCCGGGCCTCGCACGCGGAGACAATAAATAGTCCTGGTCAGTGTCGAAGATACAGATTATGCATATAAAACATCGGTGAGGAGGGAACTATGGACTACAAAAAGCGGAAGACGATGGCATGGATGATGGTGGTAAGAGGGAGAGAGAGGGAGAACTTGGACTTAAACAACTTGAAATACCTGAGCCGCCGCTTTGTTTGTTGATGCGTGCGGAGTTCACGTGACGTATAAATCTCCGGCTTGAAGAACGTGATTCTGATTGGAGTCCGAGTCCTCCACTTGTCCTCCACACAAGTCCGCGCCAAGTCCGCGCTGCACTTCAGATTCAAAATTTGAATTGTGAAAGCACATTGTGAACTATGGCTTGCTGCGCACAGAGTCACAAAGGTCTGCCAGGTACCCAGGCCAACACGTGCGCACTTAGAGCCAGCATCATTGTCCCAGAAACGCGCACCTTGCGCGCACCCATGCAATGTAAATTACTTGTATATGTAGATTATATAGAGCGCGTTATTTCACGGCGCCACACGGCCTACAAACAGAAACGTAAGGTAGATTTAAATGAATTACAAGAACCCGATTTTAAGCGCTTAGAAAACAGGCTCAAGTGTTCCTTCCCTTTCGCCGGTTCAGCCCTGCGACCAAGCGATGAATGCGTGGCGCATGGCGTCTATGTAGACTCAAATTTTTAATCTATATGTGTGTATGTCAAACGGGCGGGCTCAATGATCGCATGTCTTGAATTGTTCTCGGAGACTGCCAGTAGTTGGCCGCCCCATGGCATAAACGGGAACTCGCCAAAGAACGAGTTTTAAAACATGTTTGCCCACCTTTTTACGGTTGATATAAGCTATATATTACTTCTTTGCATCAATTTACTACTAAATAAAATGTACTTAATTTCAATTGCTGAGCTACAAGCCTCCAAATGGCGCGCGTTTACGGGTTGGCTTACTTGAGGCATGTTCACGAGGCGGCTCTCCCTCACATGCCCATCTGCTACCGCTCGCTGATGTACGGCTCACAAGTGTTTGTAGAGACTGAGTAAGCGGCTGAGGTGACGGCGCGTGCGCGTGGGGGGGAACGTGCGCCAAAGCAGTGGACGCGCCTGGAACACGGTCTACGCGTGCGCCAGCGCCTACATGTGTAACACGCGCATGTATATGCACCGCGCGCCGCATTGTGCATGTGTTCTGGGTGCTCCTTCCACCGCGCGGAGGAGCTTGAGGAGACGGACAGCGATAAAAACGCGCCGGTGTTCGCACTGGAGACGTACGACCTCAATGCGGTGGACGCCAATGCCAATCATTCTGATGCGGAGGCGCGGACAAGTGACGAGTCACGACGGTGAAGGGAGCGAGTATGCCGCGCTGATTCCCGAACGCGAGAAAGCGTGCGCAGACGCGAGGGTGTGCGGTTGCTACTGCTCCAGGTCCAATTTTCAGCATGCCATCGCAACTGGAAACAGCAATGCAGTAACGACATGACGCCCCCGCACAGCAAAAATTGAATATGGCAGGACAGCGCATAGTGGGGGCGCAGCGGCGTGTGGAGCGTGTGAAAGAGAGCTATCGGGGAGTAGCTGTGGTTGAAGCAAGAGAAATGTGTCAAGCGCAGTTGGTGGAGGGGCTGTACCACGGGGAACGACTGACGGGGACGGGCTGAGTTGCACCGCCACGCATACACTTCGTACTAAGTTGCAATAATACTGCCGTGTAATCATGTTTATGTAGGTCAGTGGGGACACTGGAATAGGGAATGCATTTGCTTAGATGTGGTTGGATGGGATGAGAGAGGAATGAGTGAGAGTCACATCGATAAAACTTGGATCAAAATCGATGACGTTGTATGGTCTATTTATAATTTCCATGTGGTTCTATTTGTTTCCCGGCCGTTTCCACTGGGAGTGAGGGGCGAACTTTACTTTAGGGAGGAACCAAATGTATGAAATATAAAGGTTGTGCCAAAGGACCCCTTGGCGCAGCGCGATCGTACGCAAATCTAGACCCATGTGAATCCAGATTATCCGGACCAAAACAAGTTGGACCTTTCCCAGCCATTCTCCCGGACCCTCCATTTTTGGACCACACAACGAGAAAAAAAAACATCCTCCTTTAGCGCGAATCCGTGTGCATCGAAGCCTCCAAATCTGGGCACGTGGTAACCGCCCGCCCTCCTCTTCGCTTCCCAGTTTTGGGACGTTTTCGCCGAGTTGCTGATCCCTCAGCGTCTGCTGCGCTATATTTTATTGCCTTCAACGATCTCCAGCCTTATCATTCCATGTAAAATAATAAATGTATAGATGAAGCATCAATGCGCATTCCCCATCAGTTTTAGGCCAGAATATAGCCCCTGTGATAGATCACCCACGAGATCTGGGTGGTGTGATTTCTGACATAACATACCCGTAAAGTTATATCTAGTGTGCAGAGCACCCTTGAGAACTCCGATCAGCATCTTGCCGCTTGATCAATTTTAAGTGGCTTGATATGTCTCTCTCTGATCCTTGCTCAGTCGCAGTGACCTACACAGTTTCCTCAGGGTCTCCGGCACCGACCAAGCGTCGTCGTTACATCCCGGTACGCAGCACGCTTCGCGCGTCGAGGCTGTGGACAACGCGCTTGTAAAACAATCATCGTGCGACACAGCCTCGCATCGTTCTACCCAGCTGAGCTCGTTGAACCTCGCTCAGACTGCCCTCCCGTAAATTCCACCGCAAATAACCCGAAATATTCGGGCGTTTGCCAGAGGCGTGATACTCTCTCCATTCAACTGGCTCAATGTTGGCAGCTTGTCGCTAGGAGCCTCACAAGTCGAAAAGTCGGCAATTGAGACCGTGATGGAGAGGTGAGCGCGACGGCTTTATCGACAAGGAGATAATGGAGAAGCAAGCACCAAGGAAGTCAGAGAAGCTCAGCGTGCGTCCATTTGCGCTTTGCCTAGTTTCCATCCGTTTGGGGAACACTTAATTTATCACGATAAGAAAAGTGTTCGTTTCTCGAATTGTTTTTGCGTTGGATGTTTTTTATGGATCATTCTGAGCATGATAATTCGCCGGGCAGCACCAGACGTTGTGCGAGCAAAGCGTTCTAGCTCGAATCTAATTGTACATACGTAGAGGTCACACGTCATGTAACATTGAGTCTGCCTGATAACGTATTCCAGGCACACTGGTCGGCGAGTGGCGAATGGCGTAACGACATGTTGGCCGAGTGGGCTCGAGATGAAGATAAGAGAGACGCGCACAACGCAGACTCCAGAGCTGTGTCTGTGTATCAGCACAATGAAAGCGGTATAGCAACGGAACCAAAAATTCATGCGAAGATGCACATTCCCCCCCGGACCAACTACAAGACGAGGAAACAATGCTCATAGAACCTATAGAAGGATGACCGAACAAGAGGTTGTCAATAATGGCAGTCGGACGCCAGGACACATCAGATGATGATAGCGCGATCAATGCAAGCCCCGCACGCCTTCGTACCCATCACTAGCCAATTTGTATTTCGATCATCATTTACCGCATTAGCAGAATGCTCCCACCGCGCCCTTCGACACGCCCCCGCAAAAAAAAATCGGCATTGGTCCTCATGTACTGATACACGACATCTGTATGTAAAAATGCAAACAATCCCCCGCCGTGCGGCGTCAGGTGTTAATGTTCAGCTTGAATGTAAATCACGTTATAATGTGAAGAACTTCCATGCAGCGATCGTCGAAACAATTCGCGTCCATGGGCGCATATTCTATGCATTTCGTCTCGTTTTGGTCCTGAATATTCAGGGTACGTTCTTTAACTTTCCCTTTGCGCCCAAAAGTTTTCAGGTACAAACACGGATGATGTGGCGGTGTTATGTGAGGGTCTGGCGCACTTACGCCGCGCGCGCCTCATTTGAGCGGAAAAGGGAGGACATCCTGGGATATGAAATTTTGGCGCGGATTCCCTAACGGATCCAAAGCCGACGGTAACTTTCTGGCGATTTACCAGGGTTCGTGGTTAAATTACATCCCGATACGTGTTGCATCAAACAAGCCATGACAAAGGCTACCTGTAGCAGCAGCTTGTCCGCTTAATGAGTTCCGTGGAAATCGCAACCCTGTAGTGTCGACTGACTGAATGGCGCGTCCTGGATTTGCACGGTCAAAATGTGCGTTCTACGCCTCTGCGAGATGTTAAGTTCTGTAAAATCTCCTCCTTGCCTCGCCTTTCACACTCTCGCAGGACATGCGCGTTGGAATTATTTTGAGAATTCATATCGGATGGAATTGACGTCTCAAATGCAACCCGAATGTATTAGCACCATCTCACCGACATCTTCTCTAAAGTTCAAGAATCAAACCCATTGGTTTCCCATGTCTCGGGAGAAATTGGGTTAGATAAGGAAGACATCATGGAAACAGTAGATCAGTGATGGCCGTTAATCCAAATAGCGATAAATCAACCGTGCAATATTAGACAAGAAAATGCCCATTTATTCGTCCCACCTCCTTTGCAGTCGTTGACCCAAGAGTCCCAAAAGATTCCTCTAAATTTTAGCTGAGGTTGAATATACTCGGTATTGTAATTCAGTAATCCAAGTCAAGTTTACAGATGAACCTAATTTTGATCAGCGCGCGCATGACAATTACATTACTCCACAGCAAGCCGTGGGATGAAAACAAGTCCTCGAACCACGGTAAATTACTATTTCGATCTACTTAGATAAATAGAATATAAATATTTTAGGAACCCGTAATATTCGTTATTTTACGTTAATTCTCCAACCGAGGGCAAGCGGCAAGATGTTCGTTTCAACCTGAAACTACGACAAATGTGTAGTTTAATGTCAGTGTCTGGCCGCTGCGCGGACAGAGACGCATGGCTAGCTTTTCATGGAAGCAAAAACGATGAATATTCAGCGAACTCGGACTCCGGGACGAGTACCCCATACAAAGCCATAGTGCCAATCAAACCCTGTGAATCATCGACACACCAGTGCGATGCCCGCGACGTCGGCTAGGAACGCATGTCCAAACAGGCGGTCAACGCTTGCTGTGCACCACATATAGCTCACCGACTGCTCTCGCGCGGGTCTTCTGTTACCTCACGAAAGGGCAGAGTGCGTACGTGGTGAGCAGGCGCTGACATTTCTGCCCATTCTTAGATGGGTCCACGCTCGACAGCTCTTGTCGGGTCTTGACGCTGAGTGGCCAAAACCGCAGCTCGGACCGGTGCGGACTAAATTAGATAGACCCGCCGCCATCGCCGAAGAGTGCTGCCAGAAATAATCCACATCATCCAAAGAGTGTCAGCGTTTGAGCAGCAAATAGGAAGGCGAGCGCAACATGGATTATGACCACCGCGGCCGCGAGGCATTAATATGTAACGGTGTAAAAAATTGGAGATGCTCACTGCGACGAAGCTAATCAGCTGGAAAGTCGACAAGTCGTGATACTGTCATGAGCTGACAACGCAAGAGGTGCTCAGTGCTCACCGATTGATCCCCTGGAAGGCATGAGAACGGTTTCGAAACGGGTGCGCTCATGCAAGCCGTGCGCCTGATATTCTAGACTCCCCGAGACCGGTGAATTCTTAAAGTTTACCTACACCTCAAGACGGCCAGAGCCAAACTTCAGGGCAAGGGCATGATACGTATATCTGCCACTAGCGAGACGTAGGCAGGGGAATCTTTCATTGTGGAGATAAAGATAAGCGCCACTGATTATTGCGCAAGATAAGTTGCCTGCTCGTCACGAGAATGGCTAACAAAGATCGTCCACTACCCCACGATAGAGATCGTTTCGGCGGGAAATGATGCCTGTCCACAAAACATGGATACCTGGCGCTGCATGTATATATCAGAGCGAAGTCGCCTTGCAAAATTGATTCCACGATGTCGGCGGCTTGAGATGGAACACCGCGCTGAGGATAAATCACTTCCGGAATAAATTGGGAAGGGAACAACGGAACCATGCTCCGCGAAAGATGATCGCCACTTGAGCCAGATTTCCGCCGAGAGGTCCAAACTTGGTTGATGTCGCTTGCCTTGGTGAAGAAAGCCAGCTCCCAGAAGCATAGAATATAGCAGTGACCATACACCCAAAGTAGTTAAAGTTTGATCAGCCAAGTAATCTGTAACAGCCTCCAAAGATCATAAGAGAGACTCAACCGCGGCAGTAGGGTGATTTGCTTCGACTAATTTGAAGAGTGGGGACAGCCAGGTATGCACGGCATAAGACAGAAAGAATTCCCATTCGTGTCGAACAAACTTGGAGCGTGAGGAGGATACTGGTGTTCACAGTGAGACATGCGACGTTCGACGTGTTTGAAGAGGTGTGGTGGGGGAGTTGAAAGTTTTTTAAATCTCAGCTCGGCTCTTTCCTTTGACCACGTCAAACTCACCTCCTATCCAACCCTCCTCAACATCCCTTGGTAGGCTATTTATTTTTAAAAGAGCTAATCTCTTCCGATCTATCTTCCTTACCCATTTTTTTCTGCTTAGAGGCGTTGTAGAGGCGCAGAGGGAAATCGCCTCTACTTTTATCAACGCAGGCTATAAAAAGATTTTGGGTTCCTTATCTTAACCGGGCCGCTGTGGCCGTAATCAGTGTGGTGTCGCTCCTTCTCTTCCTCCTCTCACCATGGGTCACTCACCAGAATACCTACCAACCATAAACGCGACAGTCGAGCGCAAATCCTACAGGAATTCATGGAGAAAAGCCCTGGCGTTACTCGTCGTAGCGTTCTGGATGACGATGACGGTTATCCGGTCAAGGGGCTCTATGCCGACTCGCCGGAGTCTAGCTTTACCTATGGCAGACGTTTGCGAACAGCCTAATCCTGCTGCTCTTCCTTCGAACTTGTCATTATTCACAGATGAACCTGGGTTTGCGAAAGCAGCGGCAAATAGACTGGCGGGAGCTGTCAGAATCCCCACCATGTGCGTACCTGTATCACTCCGTCATCGAAGCCGTGCAACCAAGCAAACGTGACTGACACCGTAGGTCATTCGATGACATGGGCCCTGTCGATGAGGATGAACGTTGGGCGCCATTCAAAGATATGCACGAGTATCTCCGAAACACATTCCCACTTATGTGCGTCCGCTTGAAACTGCTACTCCACATAAAATCGAATTGATAAACTGACGATTGCAGTCATGCCCATCTGAATTTGACCATAATCGGAGGATATTCTCTAGTCTACACTTGGCAAGCATCTGTGGCTGAATCTAAGCCTCTCATGCTGACAGGTCACATCGACGTTGTGCCAAGGTAACAACACCGAAATAACAGGCATATTGTTCTCACATCTGTTCGACAGTCTCACCGCGTTGGAACGATGGTCTTATCCACCTTTCTCGGGCACCATTGACGAAGAGTGGATATATGGACGCGGTGCTGGTGACTGTAAAAACAACGTTATCGGCATTATGACAGCTGTTGAGCACCTTCTTGCGAGTCAGTGGAAACCGACGAGGAATATCAGTACGCGATATCCCAACCTTTGGTTCCGTGTGAACATGTGATAACCACTTTTCAATAGTTCTAGCATTTGGCCAAGACGAAGAGATTAGTGGTCCTCGAGGTGCAACTAACATCGGAAAGTATCTAGAACAGGTTTACGGCAAGAACGGAATCGCCATGATCGTCGACGAAGGAGGTATGAATTTAGAAGACGTCTATGGAAGAGAATTTGCTCTCCCGGGAATTGCGGAAAAAGGTTATCTAGTACGTGATAATCAGTCAAGTTTGATTGCTTTCTGCCGCTGAAACTATATTCTGTCCCACTAGAACGTTGAAGTACAAGTTGACATGCTAGGCGGACAGTAAGTTAGTGTTTCAGGAACGATGGGGAGGCGGTAATGACTTTGCGACAGCTCGTCCATTCCCACTCCGCACACATCGATTGGGATTCTATCAAAGATAGTGTCAGCTGTTGAGTGCGTAAATGGCCCTTTTTACGATTAAATATCCAGAAATTTACGTGGGGCTTAGAGATTCAACTGTATTCCAACCTCATATCGATAAAACGAGTCCAATTTGGGGTTATCTTTCATGCGTGGCTGCACACGGCGATGCGTCTCAGGTTCCTTCATGGATAACGCATGGGGTTTCTTCGTCCACTCCCAATTTCGACGAAATGGCCCAAAAATTCGCAGACATTTCAGTTGGAAATCGGTACCTTATCCAAACATCCAAAGCGGCCACGATCTTTAATGCGGGACTGAAGGTATAGCAACCAGCGCAATAGTCCATCGTTCTTTTAGCTCACCATCTATCAAAAAGAGCAACGCACTACCTGAGAGCGCTCGCGTTCTGTTTAACTCGCGAGTGGATATATTTAGCTCACGTACGCAGTTCGCTTCCTTACCTCTGCGTATTTCCGACCTTTCTACACGAACAGCTGCCAAAACGAAGGATGCGTACTACGATCTCATTAGACCAGTAGCAGAGAAGTACTCGCTGCTTCTCGACGGCGTTTCATTCTCCGACGCACCTTCAATCGGTAATATCACTCTCATACCGTCGTCAGGGCATGAACCCAGCCCCATCTCCCCCTTCACGTCCGCATCGCAGGCTTGGCTCGTTTTCTCTAGGGCGGTGCAGGCATCGTTCGGACCCGATGTAGTAACAGCGCCTAGTGCGATGACGGGAAACACTGACACGCGATTTTATGTGAGTGCCCCTCGCTTACGATGTCGCCCAGTAACTCACCTTCGATTTCGACGTGAATCTTCCAGTGGAACCTGTCAGTGGCTTTGATTTTGAACGTCTATATTCTAATTTCTCATAAACTTTCTTAACGGTTAGCTCTCCCAATATATACCGTTGGAGTCCTACCAGGGCTGGTACGAAGTACGTGCTGCACAAAATAAACGCCATTATTCCCTAATCGCTCTGGTAGAATGAATATTCATACCGTCGACGAAAAGATCAGTGAGTCCTAGCACCTAAAGGGTAACGCTCTGCATTCCGCACGGCCGCTTAACCACTCTCTGATAGAAATTCGCACTCATGTTGAAGGCATCAAATTTTATACGGGTACGCTTTATAGCTTTTTCTGTGCATACAGATAACTGAAGTGATCACTCTAGAACTCATATTGCAATCAGACGCCCTATTGTAGTAAGATTTACAATGTCCGTCATTTAGGCTAAGGCCCTTGCTACCCTTTCTATATTTACCCTGATTATACGCATATTTTATTATTCCCTGGGAGCTATCCCACCCTGCCTTAGTTCCTCATGCCCATGTCGAGCCGCCCCAGACCCTGCATTTCATCCTCGGCCCCGAGCAACAACCATGTTCCCCAAGGCAGGTTCAATGGTACTTCGAAGACACGAGCCTGGAGCGCCTAATAACCTTCTTTGAAGGATTCTCGTGTAAGCGAGGCAGCTCTTCCCGATCTCGACATGAGCAGGGGCCTAAGGAGAAGCGGTGCAAGGGCCGAGCATCGTTTGATCCGTCATGTGTTCCGAAGAGAGTCGCCTGCTCATGCTCATTGTCACTGCTCTCAGGCTACTCAGAGAGAACTTGGACACTGAAGTAATGTCAAAACGTCGGTTTCCATCATTCTATTGCGACTAAGTATTGGAACGTTGTACTTGTAGACTTTCCTACGTGTGCCGCACCACTACAATCATATTAAAATTACTCTGCGCAGGACGGATGTTCAATGCGCTCGTGCATACGCTTGGCATGAATTTTTTGTTAACGCGATGTTCAACTATTTTTTTGGACACAAATGGAGGGTATGCCGGAGATACATGTTCATATACAAGCTGACTTGAGGCCAAGCGAGGAGGTCAAGATAAGGACACGAGGACGGTAACATGGCCGACGGCTTGCGTTCGGCAGTGAAATAAGTACTCGGGTATTCCCGCAGACATCAATTCCGACTCACACTCCGTTCTTTCCCTTGTCCGCTTACCTTTACTTCGTTGCCTGACACGACCTGCCTGCGCTCAACATGTTCATCGCCGCATATAGGAGAGCTGTACGCAGTCTGGGACTGAAGACTGACTTGGCTTGAAATCACTGGCCGGTCTCGCAATTTATTTGCCTACTTAGGAGTGCGCTAAAAATCTCTGTCGTCTACCAAATACCTTTCGGCATGTTTTCTAGAAGCAAGACATACACTGCCCGCTATCCTCGATGGATGGCGGGTTCTCCGCTGCTGTATTCATCCTCTGCTTTGGCTTCGCTGGGCGACGCTATGTTCGGATACAGCCAAGGTATCATCGCCGCCGCGCAAGTCCAGCCCTCCTTCATTCGCCGCATGTATGGGTCCAATGTTACGCTACAGCAGGTGCAAGCCGGGAACGATGGTGTCGATCCATTTACTCAAGGTGCGTAACTGCCATCTTTTTCCTATTGTTATTCTAACAATACCATCGCTAGCCATCGTCGTCGCATGTCTCAATCTCACAGCTCTCCTTGCTTCGTACACGTCTGCTTACATCTGCGATATTCTCGGCCGTCGCATGTCAATCCGTATTGGCGGGATGATTTATCTTGTTGCGTCTATTATGCAAATTTTCATGCCGAATCTCGCCACTCTCATCGTCGGACGCTGCATCCAAGGGCTTGGAGTCGGGATACTCTCTATGACTGTTCCTATTTACCAATGCGAGATCGCTCCGGGCCATGGTCGTGGTCTCTTCGTCGCTATTGAATATTTGTGTCTAAATGCCGGTTACGCGCTCTCTGCCTGGGTCGGCTACGGTTTTTTCTTCGCCATGCCCTCCGAGATTTCTTGGCGTGGGCCATACATCGTACAGGCCGTACTCGCCATCATCCTTATCACTTGGACATTCTTCCTCCCCGAGTCACCTCGCTGGTTGATCAAAAACGGTTTCGCGAAGGAGGGTCTGCAAGCGCTCGCGGATCTGCACTCTGGTGGCGACGTGGAATGCGACGAGGTACTAGCATCTTTTACCGCTATCCAAGCCGCGATCATTCTCGAAGAGGCGATGGGCTCGGCGACCTGGGGCCAGCTATTCACGCAATACACGCGTCGTACCGCGGTTGGAATCACGTGTCAGCTGTTTGCTCAATTCAACGGTATTAACGCGATCTTGTATTTCCTCCCGGAGAACCTCACGCGCGCCGGATTTGACATCTCACGGTCGCTTCTTTATGCCGGGGCATGCGCGATTGTGTACTGCGCAGGCACGCTGCCAACAATGATGTTTGTGGATCGGTGGGGACGGCGCAGCTTTTTGCTCTCGGGCAGTCTGGGACTGGTGGGCGCTCTGGCCCTCATTGGAGGCCTTCAATTCTGGGCTGAGAGTCTCCCGCTTGGAAATGGACGTATGGGAGCAGCAGACGGCATTTTTGCAGGTGCGGGAGCCCCTTTCTCATGACATACGCCCCATATTGATCGCTTTCGCGCTCAGGCGTTTGCATCTATCTGTTCATATTCGGTGCTACGTGAGCTCCAGCCCTTCCTGTCTGGTTCACTGATATATAATTACACCACAGATGGGGCCCTATTCCCTGGCTCCTCGGAGCTGAAGTGTTCCCCCTGCGAGCGCGCGCGAAAGGCATGGCGCTCTCAACTTCTGTTAATTGGATCGCCAATTTTATCATTGCCTTCATCACGCCGCCACTCTTCGGAACCATCGCTGCGGGATATTACTTCCTTCTCATGGGCTTCACTGTCATCAGCGGGATCGTCGTCTACTTCGTATACCCCGAGACGGCGGGGAAGACGCTTGAAGAGCTTGGCGAGGTGTTCGGTGATGGCGCAGTCACGGTTGGTCTTACCGATGGTGCTGAGGGCGGAGGCGCCGGGGGAGTTGGCGGGCTGAAGGCGGAGAGCGAGGAAACGCTGGAGAAGATGGGAGTGTCGCGCGAAGATGTGAGGCAGGGAGTGCCCATCGCAACCGTCGCGGAGCCTGGCGCAGTGGAAGCGGCCCATGAGCTGATGAGCAATTCTCACGGGGAGATGCGCGATGTGCCTCTTGATGATGTGAACGTCGATGGAGAGGGGTCGTTGGGCCTCGAGGGTATGATGGATGGTACCGAAAATCATGAGCAAGGCAAAAGACACGAACACGTAGAATAGGTCGTTGTCTTTCACAGCACTACGATATCATCTATACAATATTCAAAGCTCGTGGACTAAGTATATACGATTCACGATATGCAGTCCAATGAACGCTGGCCATATCCGATAAATCTTCCATACTTGACTAACCCATTGAATTTGTACCCTTTCGAATCAGACTGCAACTGTCAGGCAGTATTGTGGACACGACAAGGTCAAATATGGCATCTGGAAAACCGATCAAATCTCAGTAGAAGCATCTGCATAAATGCTCTGAAAATCTGACATTGAGTGCGTTCATATATGTAGAAGGCGAAAATGCTGTTGCTACGTTCGAAATCGGTGTACAATTCGCATCGAGCGTCTATCGATGCCTAGCCCCAAACATGAATAATATTTAGTGGATTATACCGTTACCAAGTACTAGAAATGATGTCGTTTAATCTTAAGTCTGAGCCATGTGAATTTTAGGGAAGATGAGGAAATTCAGAACAAGGAGGTCGTAGGTGAGGATGGCGGTGACACGGGGTAAAAAAGGCTGATAAATAAAAACGTAGTGGGTATGTAGGCGTGGTATTGATCACTGCAAACATGCCCTGCGTGCGATCTTTTATGTAGCGTATTTATTTCAGACCGCCACCCTGTCAGGTCTGATCACGCCAGAGAAAATTTCTTTGACGACTGCACTCCGTCTAAAAAGCGCCGCCATATGCTGATTCAAAAGCTGGTATCTACAAATAATTCTACTGCATATGAGTTCTGTGAAATGCTTTTCTCGCTTTCGCTGCAATCGCTGTTTTAAGTGTAGTCGAGTAGGATTCCATTAATACTGAGGACTTCTACCAATCCTTGATTTAGCTATGCCGTTCCCACTTTCTCGCGCCCCGTTCTACTCCATTTGATCACTGTATAGCAGGACAGCCACTCTCCAAGCTCGCCATGTGCCTACAGTCAGCAGCGACAAGCATCGCACTGATATAAATCTGTTCGAATTTTAGCCTGGATGATTTTCGGCTGGGGAGGGTTCTTGCAGGGCGGTCAATGCGAGAGGCATCAGAAACTCAACATTTTTCCGCAAAAAATCACTGGAACTCGGAAACAAAGCGCTGGGATAAAGACTGTTCATTCAGTTCCGTCATTGTCGTAGCGATTGCTCTGGTTGAGGTGGAAGTGGTTGATGGTTCCCATATTTATATACTCAAGTTGTTCGGCAAGAAACCAGAAACCCACACGCAAGCTACATACTTCTAGGTGGTACATCTCCATGAATTTCGTATATATGGAGAACTCCGGAGTGGAAGAAGGTACATTTGATTTTGATACCCTTATAAAAGGGAAGTAAGACGACGGGGACAACAGGGAGTACTTAAATTTGGTTGAACACTATCACGGTGATATGTAATGCAAGATAATAAATAGATGAATATATTGCGTTTAGGTGAAGATCTGGGCATATTCCCCTATATTTTTCAGGGGAGCATTGAGATCCGGACGTCGTGCAAAAGACCAGACATCGATGGCGAAACCGTGTCACTGGCAGGGCAACCATACCATCATCATAATAGGTGTACAAAATTTGCGCGACAGGCAAAAAATTATTTGAGGCTGGCTGCTCGCGACCGATCTTTTCGAGGCACACTAGTGGAGTAGTAGTACTACCAGGCCTGGACCTCGGCGTGCGGCTCTGCACCACGCGCCCACATGACTCAAGATCACGGCACCGGCACGCGTCACGATTGAGCGCTGACATGAAATTAACATTTTTACCTTCTGCCACCATCTGAACGGCCATGGACGAACTCGCCGAGATCGCTGGAATACGGCCCAACGTCGTCCTCGCCGACGGTCAGCGACATGAGGCCAAGTCGCAGTCGAGGTAGGCATGTTTTGCACTACCCCGCAGTGCGCACAGCCCCCCTTGTCGGCGGCTGTCATGGTCGACAGTGTGCGCTGAGGTGTCGGTGCCATGATCCTCGTTGATAGCCTGTACTGACCGTATGATCTCAGCTCAGCCGTGTACACCATTAAGCGTACCATGGACCACTATTACTGGTATGTCCGCTCCCGACGCCTGCGCCTTTGCGCGTGCTGACCTTTTCTCCCCATTTTGCTGTGTCTGATGTTGTCTTACACCGTAGTTCTTGTCCGGTAAGTACCATCGCTGACTCATAAACAGCGTATTAGTAACAGCTTCCGCCCTCCTTATCTTTGGGTCTCTTTTCCCTTTCTCCTCTAAACAGGCATGGAGAAACCAGGTGAGCGATCATATCACCGCTCTTTCAATCTAAATATTGATGATATTATACTATTATAATCCCTTCCGAAATCTACTTCCACTATCGCTCATTTAACCCCTTGGCATATTTTGATGCCGGTTTCCAACCACCCCTCGTATTTACGACACCGTAAAACCGGACGTGCGTCTTTGGCTTTGATCATTCCGCTGCTAATTTGATCATTTCATCCATCTATCATCCTGTTCCTCACTGGGACTTGTATCCTGTTTCGCTTTGTACATATAGGGCGGCGCTCCAGTGAATGCGCGCACATGCAAGCACCTGAAAACCCTCCTTGGTGACAAGTACGAGATTGCAAGAATCAAGATGAAGAACCCAGATGGTCCTCAGCCCAAAGCCACCACCTCGAAGACACGAGCCGCGTCGAAAGTAAAGAAAAGTGCTCCTGCTAAATCTGCCAAAGCGGCCGGTAAACGGAAGAAGCCCGTTGATGACGACGACGACGACGATGCGGAGTATGATGAAGACAAAGCCGACGCGCGACCTTCGAAACGTGCAAAATCGGCGGCCACGTCGAGTAAACCTCAATCGAAAGGAAAAGCAAAACAGGTCGAGGAGGAGGAAGAGGAGGAGGAAGAAGACGCCGAAGAAGCGCCGAGCGCGGCCAAGTCCGTCCCGGAGCTGTTGCTCGCTAATAAATGGGACATCGAGACGGGGCCTGATCCTACTGGTTGGTGGATGTCTGAGAAACTGGATGGTGTAAGGTGCGGCAGTTTCCAGCAAATTCCTGGATATTGAGCATGTGAATGACCGAAGAACACTCTAGAACGTACTACGATGGCTCCCAGTTCGTAAGCCGACTAGGCAACCCATTCACACCTCCAAACTGGTTCTTGGATAGTAAGCTGCATCTTTTCGTATCCCCGGCCCCCACTTAAAGTCTTCTCAGAGCTCCCTAAAGATGTCGCGCTCGATGGTGAACTGTATGGCGGCCGTGGAGAGTTCCAATCCACAGTCTCCATAGTCAAAACAGTGAACTCGGTGCACTGGAAAAATATTTCGTTCCAGGTATCACGTCTTGTTTCTCGCCATCATCTCCTACGACGGCATATCTGACTACTCGCTCCACCAGATATTTGACATTCCTTCCTTACCTCTCCCATTCGAGGATCGCTACGCAGCCCTGCAGGCTAAGTTCGGTCCGGGCGGCACGCACGCCAGTGATCAAATTGTTCTCGTCGAACATGTTTTGGCTACCAGCCGCGAACACGTCCTTCAACGTCTCAAAGAAGTAGAAAGTGTTGGGGGAGAAGGTGTGATGCTCAGAAGGGCGGGCTCGTAAGTTTCTCTCTCTTATGCACTCGTTCTCTGGTCGGCTCTGTTCTGATCCAATGTCATTCTAGCCTCTACGAGGGTCGACGATCGAGTTCTCTACTGAAGATCAAGACATTCTACGACGCCGAGGCCATCGTCACCGGACACGCTCCTGGAAAGGGTCGCAACAAGGGCATCACGGGCGCCCTCATGTGTAAGATGGAGTCTGGAAAGGTGAGCAACGGGGATATTTTGAATATTTGTGACGGCTGGGGATGATAAGCGATGAACAACCCTCCCGGCTGCGACGCAGTTCAGATAGTCGGGCAGCCCCGTTTGGGTTTGTGTGGTGGGGCAGGCGAAATGCTGCTGATCACCGGGTCCCTTGCGGTGCCTCATCCATGGAGCGTTTCACTCCACCTCTACGCCGTGGTGTGGTATTCTCGTTTGATTTTTGCTGAATGTGTGTTCCAGCTCTTTAACGTCGGGTCTGGCCTTACGGACAAAATACGGAAGGCGCCGCCGGTAGTTGGGTCCATTATAACATACCGCTTCCAGGAGCTTACGCGCGATGGGGTGCCGAGGTACGTTTGGTAATGCTTATTCATTAAGAATTTTAAGCGAATATCTGTACCCGCAGATTTCCCTCCTACATCGGCGTCGCGATCGACAAAGATGAGCCGAAGGATGCTGAGATACCGGCACACCGCAAAGCAGGTGCAGCGGGTGGGAGTGCTTAGAAAGTGCCTCGCGAGGCGTGGTTTTCGTCGACATCTGCTCAAGACCGGTGACGTCCTGCAGCCTCTCACTCACTGCTTACTCGTTTTTCTCAAGAAACCTATCTATCATCAACACGAAGTCTGCTATTTAGTTTACGCGGATCGCTGGGAGTCTTAATCTCGTTCACGTTCTCCACCTTCTCGTCTTGTCATCACGTTTCAAGTGGACACTCCTGCCAACCAAATGGCCTAGAACATACACCTGCCTAATACCGCGCTTTCCATTACACACAGATATGTGTTTCGTGGGAGCCACATACGATTTTTCAATTATCTATACTCTCCTAGTTACAAATCCTTTTATTTAAACTTGCTCCGTCCCCGGATGGACTCTTACCGTTACTTGCCGTTTAATATATCTCTGGTCTATTTTAATATGGTTCTAAGAATAGGCGAAAGCAATCATGATACTTCGATGTTCAGCGCCGGGGAATCATGATTGTGCCGGCAGCTGTGTACATACTGTCAGCTGACACTACCCAGTGCGTCGACGGCGCGCGTAGTCAGCGAGAGTCAGCGCTCAGTCGACGCCAAGCTCGAAATGAGTGTTAGCCAGACACACTATCTATAGTATAGCTACCTATCTCTAGCGGTTTCTCGGATCCCTATGTAACGTATCAGATTGAGAAGATTAAAGAGAGAAGACGCATATAGTTGGGAGAAGAAGATACACGCACCCGTTAAGATCAACTCAGACAATCATGCTTCCAAGAACCGCCCCTCTCCAGCGCCTTAGATGTTCCCATGGTAAATCTGACTGCATTTATGATACCTTACTTGGCATATGAGTTATATTATTAGGTTTTGCCACTTCTGCTTGTTGCAATTCAGTAGAGCTTCCACGACAAATCGAAAGCTCACGTACACCCAAATACACCTTTGGGCTCACCCAGAAAAGGGTTGTTCCATTTCCAATATTTCTGAAGGGTGAAAGGTGCGAAGGGAAGTGCCGATAGATTTGCGCTTCCTTATAGACGAAGATCACACTCACGTAAGACAGCGCTCGAAATTTTATCCTTGCCCATCTCGGTGTGATCGCCCTGGCCTTGTAAATGAGCCCACTTCACCGGTGTTTGTGGTTCTTCGTTCGATCAATGCGCGCCACACTCCACTCCTAGTATCGCTGTATTTTTTCTAAATTAAATCACCGCAGATAGCTCAGTGTTGTACGCTGACGGCGCTTATTCTACGCCACTTAGCCGACAGCCTGCAGATTCATCCTTGGCGTCTTTCCGTCAACCCTGATCTCCGCCGGAGGTAACGGACGAGGAGAGGTATATTTATATGCAGTATACTGGTCATCAGACCCTGACGCTCGTAGGTGTTCTTGATACTGATACTTCCTCTTCGCACAGCAGCTGCTGACCGTATGATCTTTGTTCCTCTTTTGAGGGCCCTCAGTACATCAGTAAATTAGTTTCTGATCCCTAAGCCACATTTTCTAGAATGAAAATTTCATTCATCATGAACGTGTTCTGCATTGCTTTTATGTACTCGTAATCATCCGATAAGAGGTTTTCAATTGACCTCGTCGCTAACAGCTGCTATGATGATATGGTCTGTCATTCCCAGAGGATCAACGCTGTATCTTGGCCTAGAATATCTCCTACAGCGGCGTAGATGACGCCGGCCATTTGCCGACATTGCCAAAAATAAATGGACCACTTGGAAAGTATGCTCTTTAACATATGATTTGCGTTGGTAGCCATTGGATAAGAAACTGCAGCGGCTCTAATTATGGCTATCGAGGTTGTCGTTACCGCCGCCTTTCTTCGATTTATATCTAAGAAAATCTTCATGGCCGAAAAACATTGCGAATAGCTAAGATAAGAACAGCAGAAAAAATGCAGAGTGAACTTTGGTCAAAACCTTGCTCACAAACATATCAAATGTTACCAGTATATCTCTTGAAAAATATCAATCACCATTGTTTCTTCAATTCAGATGTCACGGAGAAATAAAATCCCGTAGTCCGACAGAACATACACAAACCGTGTACATGTCAGACCCAAATATTCTCGGCGCAGTTCTTTGTTGTCAGGCTGAGGCACATGGGTACATATTAGTGTCCATGTGGAATATGATAAGTTCCTTTTCCGAGGCGTTCAGTGAGGTTTTTACAAAGCACGGAAAAGAAGCCATAAAACGGGTAACCGCAGCGTTCCGGGCCCTCGTTATCACCACCGTCCCATCGCATCACCGCCCACAAACATCATCTATCAACCCCAGGATTACACGCTGAGCACTGCGCTCCACCGGCATTCCGAGGCGCAAGCTGGACGCCGTGCTATTTCAGGCGCAGGCACCGCCTGCGCAGCCCGTCGGGCGCCGGTATGTTCTGCTGATGACATCACAATGGCGCTCTTGCCTAAACGGGCGATATTTGCACACCCCGCTGTTGTTTGGCGCCCGCCCGCACGTACAAACAGCGCGCTGCCTGACCGCCCCCGCCCCTCGCGCCGCGCGGTGTCCTGATATGGGAAAGGGCGGGGTTGGAATGCGATATGGTGTGCGTCGGTATCAGACGCGCGCGTATAAAGGCGGCCTACGTTGGGCGGGGGTGAGTCAGAGCGCGTTCTAACACTACTAACCCTATCATCAATCTCGTTCCTCATCACACGTAATTGCCGCCCGCGCGACTAGCGCGCAGCGCTTGTTTGATATCGGTCATCAGCGCGGCGGCGTATCAAGAGTCGTTATGAGTTGGCACCAGCGCCCTGCGTCCCGCGCCTCGTCAAGAACATACACGGGGGGCCGATCAAGCACGCCGTGCCCGTCGCACTCGAAATATGCAGACTCGCTGAAGGCGATCTCGCCGCCGTCGCTCGTTGTGAACAGCCAAAATTCGTCTTCTTTTTCGTTTGATGTGCCGTCGCACCTCTCGTGGTCGCCGGCGACCACCGCGGAGGAAACGCTCGTTAATCCGCCCACGCCGTGGGTCCATGAGTCAAGTTACCCGCGTCTATCTCCATTTGGCACCGAGGGCGGGTATCGATCTCGTACCCCGCATCCCCAGCAGCGCGCGGGACCCCGCGAATGGCCCGCGCCGATGCCCATAACGGCACCACGTATAAATACCAACGTCACGAATTCAAGTCCTTTAACTACATATTGTATGCGTTGCTTTCCCACCGTTCATCCCCGTTCCAAGCTAAATACTGCGCATCACCGCAGCGCTCCCGTATCTGGGCCTGCATCCCGCGCTCGCGCCCGGCCGGCTGCAGTTCGATCTCGCGCATCCCCCATCATCAGAAGTTACCTCTGCGCGAGATCAGTACCTGGACGAGCCCGCGTTCACACTGGGCAGCATAAATGGCCTCTCCGGTACGCGGCTCCACTTCCCCGGCTTCCCACACTGGTACTTGGCGCTCGTCGCGCCCCACACGCTCACCGTGCGCATGCTGCTGACGCAGATTAGTGCCTTTCTCGCCCTTTCAGATTTACCCCAGTACGAGACGTTGGACCCGATCCCGCAGGACTTGCCGCTTGCGCGATCGCGGTATGCTCCTACACGCGCCCGTGAGCAAGTACCCGCGACGTTTCATGCAGGCGCGTTGCGTCTCGACATGCTGCAAGGCGCACGTATATTTATGGGCCTCGTCGAGGATACGCGCGATCACGGCTGGATCGTGCTCCTCGGCAATATTAGAAACTGACTTATTCTATATCTTTAGCACGCGCAGAGGTTACAACATTAATGCCTAACTATATAACACCTTAAGAGGCTCGCCTGCTGACCCCAACTCCAATCTGTACCATATCGCTTTGTACATGCTATCTCGCTTTCTAACCCACTCTCAACTCTGTACTCACCGCTCTGTACTTGCTATCTTACAATCTAATCAGCTAACCCCTTCGATTATCCTATAATCTTATCGTTTATCCCCGCTCAAATTGTTATCACCTGTTGATCGACTTTATCATCGATAGCGCATCGGATTCTGCCTATGGGAGGCTAATGTCAATCCAATACTTGTGCACAAAACTTGCGCCAAACACTTTCTTTTATCTATCCTATAATTGAAGCATCTGGAATGCAATTCGAAAGATGTAGAGCGGCCGGATGCGTCATCGAAGGGATATTTCAAAGGGTAGGTTGGACTCTTCGGATGAATTGATGTGCGCCGGATACACCGAGGAATCCGAAATTGATTGAGTGTATAGTACATTATATCAGATGGAAGACTCTAATTCGATGTTGCTGCACACGCATTCGCTGAGTAATAGAACAGAGAAAGTTAGTAGCAACAGCCTTCGGGTCGGATTGGATTGCGGAGGCGAAGAACAATGCGCATGGAAGCGCCATACCCGCGCCCCCATCACGAAGGCGTCTAGAACAGGTTTGATGGCGCGACAACGGCACCGCCAATCAAGGCGGCGGGAGCACATGCTCCCGCCATCAGCGCCTCGATTTCCTAATATGGTATGTTTGTACATCCCGCCTTTGTTTGGCTCTCCCGCCCAACATACAAACCCGCCCTCAAACATGGCGGTGACTCGATTCTAGCTTCCGAATACGACAAAGGTGGGCGCATCACCGACAGATAGGAAGGACGCGGGTTCTTCGAGCAGCGTTGATACTAGGAAGTTTGTTGATTCTGAATCAACAATCCCGCCCCTATAAAGCTCGCGATCCCGACGCCATGACTCACGCCAGCGCCCCTCCCGCCCGCCCCTCTCGCCTATCACACACTGTCAAAAATCTCGGGCAACGTACTCACCATGAGCCACATGCATCACCACGCCTCTGCACAGCCCTGGCCCGCCTCGCAGGCCTCACAGTCATGGGGGACCGCCAGCAGCCTCGCCGCAAATCAAAGCCCGCCGCCCTCATCATCGTCGCGGATCTCCAAGTCGCCGGTATACGCCGGGAGTAACGCGTCGGAATTCTCCTGGGGGCTCCCATCCCATCTGTCGTGGCCGTCGTCTTCCCATTCCGATGCCGCGTCGTTGTGGGGGTCGTCGGAGGCAACGCTGGTGTCGCCGGCGCCAGATAGGCGAGTATGGCCCGGACCAATGCCGCTGTCGGCGCCGCACGCGTACGGCGCGTCGTCGTCGTCGTCGTCGATGGTGAGCAGAGGTAAGTCGCGGTGCAGCCTACAATTTCCCAATCTGGATGTTGATTTCTTCGCGCTTAGAGACCCCGCGTGTCGCCGGCCCGCCTTCCGCCTCTGGCGTCCATCCGCTGCTCCAGGGCGGGCGCTTGTGGTGTGACCTGAAGTACCCGCCCTCGGTGACGCCGGGTACTGTGAACTTCAATCCACAGATGTCAGAGCTCGCGTTTTCCCCGGCGCTGAAACAGATAAATATTCAGTTCTGCGATAACCCACGCTGGTCGCTGTGCATCGCGTCTCCGCACGCGCTCACGATATACGCTGTCCTAGGAGAGATCTTCGGCTTCCTCCAGCAAATTGAAGTATACGACACGCCACAAATTATCCCTACACGAGGCGATATACGATACCAAAGCCGAGAACCAAATGCGTCTCCTCATTCCTTCCACAGCGGACGCCGGCGCATCGAGATGCTCGGCCGTCGCCGGGTGTTCTACGATCTCTGTCCCATCGCAAGTACGCAAAATACCTACGCTGTGAGGTTCTGTGAACCTTCACAGTAAAATTATCTTCGAATCTACTGTATCATATACTCACTTACCTATCGTTGTACATCTCGGACTCTAGCCCCAGACAGCCACTTTGGACATCTCTGGACATCTTCGACTGACATACCGTCATATGGACTACATGTCTTCCAGTTATATTTGTTTTATTCTTGTTTATATCGAAGTAATCTACCGTGTATCTAGTGAATGTATCTACCAATTGTATTCTTTGCTTGAATTCGACCGCGTCGTGAGAGGCACTTTGGGACCAATTTTAGACTTAGCGTGTGCGAGCTAGGAACACACCGGCGCTGCAAGATGCTATTCGAATTGAAGGCGGATCAAACAAGCTCTGGCACAAATCGCGGGCTGGTCTCAACTGAAGCCCTGCCATGAGCAAGATAGACATACATCTGCACAGACTGCACACCTACATACCCTCTGTGCAAACCTAGGGTAGCGTCCCGATCTCCCGGGACTGGCATGGGAGCAACAGAACCGTGCAGGAGCGCGTACTATCTACGCGACCCGTCACGTGGAAATTCAGGGAACAAGGAGGGTGCACAGATCTGTCAATAGGCGACGCCGAGGCGACGGTACTGGCGTCGACGCGGAAGGGAGTTTTCCGCGAGACTGGCTTCCTACATACCCGTCTACAAGTCGAGGTAAAGCTCTGATTCCGATCATCCCCAGCATACACGGTGGGCGCGTCCCATTACGCAGACACCCACCATGTTCCGGGAAGCGCCCATTCAGGGCATCATCTTCCCGAAACCAAAATAGCAAGCCGCAGGATGGAACGGAGCCGTACCGCGTCCTCTATTCGCGGGACGCCCCAAATAAGGCGGCCTTCCCGCCCAAAGCGGCGGGCCCCTGGATACGCGCGGGTATATATGCCACACATGAGTGAGTGATAGCAGCTTCCCCGGAAGACCGCAAATCACGATACCCTGAGTGTACGTCCCATTGCAGTTCAATGGACACGCTCAGGGTCTCCGATCGCGATGGGAAATGCTAATGGGCACCATCGATCGGGGCGTGTACCCTGCACCTCCGCCGCCGGGGCAACTTGGGGGCAGAGAAGCTGGCCCACGCTGACACACGCTGACACGGCGTCGATTACACGGCCCTCTGTCTGATATGATAATTATGCTACATATATACGTCTGACTGACTTGAGAGGCAGGACGTCCTCCTTCTGGCGCTATAAATACGGCTATCTGCATATGTACCTGTGTGACCGGTGATGAAAGTGGGACAGGACGCGGGGTGAATTTACATACATCTAATCTATATGAATTATAATAGGACCGGATGGCGAGAGCGCGTCCAATTGCCTTTTTCAGGGAAGCGACGTTCCTGTGGGAGGGTCAGGTGTCGCTATTCAGCAAACCACTATTATTATCAGAGTTTCAAATGAAATCCGTGCAAAAAAGAGCGCGCGAAGCGGTGTGAAAACACATCGCGAATTTTCCCGTTCGCTGTCTTTAAACGACAAACGACGCATTCCCCGCTCGAGGCCCGAAGAAATAGGCGCGCTGGATGCAGCCGATGCAATTGTTGTGCGCCTCACCATGACGATTCCTGCCGGCCGGCGCACGATCAGACGACGGTCTGCCTGACACACTATCTATGTATGAAACGCCTGGGCGATAAGATGACACTGGGGCCTCCGGTGTATGAACGGCTACGCCGGTGATGGTCCAAGATATCAATTAAAGCGTCTATTTGATTATCAGTTGATATGTATAATGCCACCAGTGCCTATCGACAGTCACGATAAATCAGAAATGGGGATATGTAATTATCTGACGGAATAACAGGCATTATTCATATCATGGTCAGGTCAAGACGATCAAAGATGGTGCGGAGAGTGGAAAACATTCATGCGGTGTACAAACGTCTCGGAAATGAAGTAAGACAGCTGCGTGTATTGCTCTCTGTGGATTCTGAGTAAATTCTAGGAGCACGATATTAACACAGTGGCCTGGATACATTAGATGAGGTGCTCATGAGTCAGTGGAGGTCAGTGAGCAAAAAGCTGATTGCCGAAGATAAATCATGACTTTGACCCTTCGATAGTTACCGCTCGGGGCCGCATCTTCAGTCGTTTTCACCTTACTCTAACATTCATTAGTCTTATTTCGCATCGAATCGACTATACTCGATAGTATATGGCCAATATTAACGATCTACCAAACGAACTATTAGAAAACATCTTTGACCATGCGTTTCCTAAGCCACCCCCTCCCCAAACGAGTCCCAGTATCAATCTGAACGACCCCATTCGCACTCTTTTCCCATTCAATATAGCATCTACTTGCACACGCTTCCTCTATATCCTCAAAGCAAATCAGAAGTATTGGCGACATGTAGTAATCGACTTGGCTGTTGACCCAACAGCCTTTCTGGATACGTTCTCGCTGTTCATAATCGAAGAGGGTGTTTACCCAGCCGGGATATTCGTCACAATATTCTCAAGCGATGTAGAATATGTAAAGGAGTCTGAATTCCTTGGAATACCCACCCGCATACGCCAAAAGGACGCGGAGAACTCCCGATCTTGTGTTGTATTCCAGCACTTAGAACGGTCCCTCGAACGGTGCGCAAGTATCACGATTGATCTTGTCTATCAGTCTTCACTACCATCCATGGCACTTTTCTTTTCAAAAACTCTACCGCTCCTCCGAGATCTAAGGCTCACATCCCTCATCGACGACGAACATTTGCACGAAACCGAAAAGTCCCCCTTTCTCCATACGCAGCTTCCCAGCACCACCGAAACCTTTCCTCATTTAACCAAAATCTCTCTGGCGGGAAAATGTTTTATGGAGCTCTGTTATTACGGATCGCAGTGGTTGGTACTCCTGAAGGATTTGCCTGCGTCGAGGAACTTCGAAATGGCCATAAGTCACTTGAGGTTTGACAATGACCGCGACGTGCAAACGTTTTATGACTCCCTTTCTTCGCTATGTTTCATCCACACTCTAACGCTATCAAATTTGACTCTGGGATATACACCTTTGGAGAATATTTCAAATTTGAGCTCCCATCCTCACTTTCGGGCCGGCCATGTCATCTTCGATTCCGTCTCGCGGAAGTTTCTCGCAGTGTTTCTCCCGCGTATGCTGTACAATCCAGATATCTTCGTCATCTCCTTCATAAATGCGTCAGTTCCCATTATTCAGCACCTAAACACCAGCACAACGTCTCTGCCGAAACTACTCCTCCTTCAACTTATCGACATGCGTTTCAATGCACAAGATGACAGTCTCTACAATGCAGTAGTAGCTTTTGGCGCAGAAAATATCCGTTTTCTCCGTTGTGAGGGCGTCACTGATACCCTACTTGGCCGCCTTTCTGGAGAATACACCAGTGGGTCGGCTAGCGCCTCGGAGCTCCAGATACACGACTGCTCTGGGTTTACGTCAGGAGGCTTACGCGCGTTCGTCATGGAGCGGCAGCGCATACACACCGAAGACTTGACTGGACATACACTACAGACGGTTGACGTGCACGGTTCGGGTCCTCTTCTCTCTCTCGACGACGCAGAGTGGTTCCTCAATGCCGTACTCAATCCAACGCGGGTGGAATGGAATGTAGAGCTCCCGAATACTTTACAGCCTGGCTACATTGCAAATCTCCGTCCAGAATGTAACACGATAAATATACTGGAAGACGGTGACGGCGAATGGTACGCGTATGGTGCTTCCAAACGAGAAATGTATACCTTACACTGGGAAGAGATTCTTGAATTCCAGTTCTATGATTAAAATTTAAATACAAATGTAATTTATTTGTGACTCGATTTTAATTGAGGAAAAAAGCGCTTAGAATAAAAATAATAAGATTCGAGTAATACGACTTTCTGGCTAAGCGTTCATATGTATCAGCAGCGTATGGCAGGTTGCAGTCAGCCAATTTATCTGCAACGTGTAAGTATTCTACCTTTTCTCTGCAAATCTTATGCGGAATAGGCTGCAAAAATATCATCCCGTCACTGTTTATCGGCAAATTAATCTCCCTAAACATTCTATCTACATGTACCTTTGTGACGAAGATAGTGTTGATACCTCCCAGCGTTGCCGCGGTGCCGGTGAGATGCCGCTTTCCAGGCCGAGCGGCTTTGCGGCTTTGAACTTTTCAAAGGTTCCCACACTCCACAATCAAGCCGGTTCTGGCCAAGTTCTCGCGCAGCGGTTTCGCCCCTCGCTACGCTGCTGTAATTGTAAATATCGCAAATGAATAAATAGTAGAGTCCAGCTGAACGGCATTCGTACAGAGACACATTTTTCTCAGCCCCAAGTTAACACAGAGTCTGGCTTTGTTTAGTATTATATATAGCACAATAACCTCAATACTATCATACTACGTCAATCAAGGAAACGCATTGCGTTGACGCACTGATCGTTGATGTCGCCCTTACAACTTCTTATACTACATCTCCAGAAAGCATTTCACTTCTATGTATTCCGTAACACCTATTTAAACTATTGTTTTCTACTTAGACATCTCATTGTAATGTGGTCGTAATCTCTTGTATTAATCCAGGAAGCCGTGCCGTAATTTAACCGAGTACTTCGAAGCCTGGGGCAGACGCTGTCACCCATTGTCAAGACACTTACACTCAACGGAGAGCTCAGAGGAAAAGTAGGGTGATGACAATGAATGTCCTGTGACTCATCGGTAATTTGTTGTAAGTTCGTTGCATCGTTGTATGTTGTCAAGCATCAATGACGGGCTGTCCTGCTCGCTAGACAGAGGTGGAAATCGACCGCTGTGCGCCTGGTGAATATAAAACGGTCTCATCTAGGTCTCGTCCTTATCCCCTCTTCCGTGATATGAGCATAGATATTCTTCCGGAGTCGCAACAAAATCACAAATATACGCATCATGCCGGATTCTTCCAGAACGCAGAACACACCACTGTATTCGGCGGCAATTTCACCACAATCACGAATGTCACCAACATACACGGTACGTGGGTGTGATATCCTTTTGATATCTCATAACGTAGCCTACTGGTAGCCTACTGACTATCGGGTTCACAGAGCGAAACAACGGATTCAGCATACTCCAGAGCAACGTAGCCACGTCCGCATTTCACAGCTCCAAGCAGCGCCTCGACCCTCCGCGCTGCCATGCACACACGCGTGAGGCAGTGCTTGCTGAGTTGCTCGAGTGGATTGAGGCGCCATCTAAATTACGCGCAGCGTGGATCGCGTGGCTCAGCGGTGCGGCGGGCGCGGGAAAGTCCGCCATCTGCCAGTCCATCGCGGAGCTGTGCAAGCGGCGCGGGGGGCGCGTCGCAAGTTTCTTCTTCTTCCGCGGAGACCGTACACGCAACACAATCGATGCACTTGCTGCGACACTTGCGTACCAGATAATACAGCTCTTCCCCGCCGTCAAGCAGTATATCATCGAGGCAGTTGAGGGTGACCCGCTCATCTTCGAGCAGGCGTTCGATGACCAGCTTGAGGTACTTATCGTCGCGCCCCTACGACGGCTTCAAGCGTTTGATCCGACTTGGGGGCTATTGCTTGTCATCGACGGTGTCGACGAGTGTGAAGGCGAGAACACCCAGATGATGCTCGTGCAGACCTTTGCGCGGCTACTTAGCACTCGAGACCTCCCCATGACTGTCCTCTTTGGTAGCCGGCGAGAGAACCAGCTCCAGATGGCTTTTAGCGCGCGCGATATGTCTGGAATTCTAAAAGAACTACAGCTGGACGCTAATTACCAGTCGCACATGGACATCCAGCGTTTCCTCGACGACAGCTTTGAGCATGTAAAGCGGACGCACCCATTCGGTAGGCGCCTTGAGAAGGCGTGGCCGCTCCCTGCACATGTTCAGGAAATAGTCAAGAAATCCTCTGGGCAGTTTATCTTCGCGGCCGTCATCATCAAGTTCGTATCCACGCCGAAAGCCAACCCAGCCACACAGCTGGAGATCGTACGGGGCCTGCGGCCCGCTGGCCGAGCAACGCCCTTCGCCGAACTAGACACGCTGTATATGTATATCCTCTCGCAAGTTGAGGACATCCAGCCCGTGCTTGAACTTCTGGCGTACGCTATCTTCTGCGGAGCCCATTTATCAGAAATTCTCTACTTCTTTCAACTAGACGAGGTCGATGCAGAGGTGTTGTTAGCGCCGCTGACGGCTGTGATTACTCTGGATTCAGAAACAGACATGCTTAGATTTCTGCACGCGTCTCTCCCTGACTTCCTGAAAAGTCGAGACCGCTCAGGCGCTTATTGCATCTCTGACTTATACACGCACCTCGCCATTATGTGGTTCGAAAATGCGGCCGCGGGACGTTTTCAAGATCTCCCAGGATGTAAGGATCTCATTTTATCTGGAAATAACATTTTCGCTGAATGATAATATTGCAGTCCCGCGAAATGTGGACATAGGCGTTTTCCTTCCCCGTTCAAAGCCTGATTCTGTCTTGCGCAGTTGCATATCTCAATACGACCCTTGGCAAACTCCGTCCCTTTTCATGGCATATACATACTTTGCCGATGAGATACTCGATGGCGTCTTTAACATGGTGCATACACATCCCCTTATTCTGGAAGCATGCATATACTTACCATCCTGGTCGCACAGGATTTTGGCGATGAAGGCGAAACTTACCAAACGCTCTTGGGAAATATTGTCAGATTTATGAAGAAAGAACAACCCGAGAAATTCGAAGAGATAAATATTGACATAGACCACATTTTGGAGGAAATATCAGACGAAGAGATACTACAGTTGAAAAGCTTGGGGCTAATGTAAATCTCAGAGAGTGTAGATCATTTGTTACGGGCACGGATATTCGAGGAACTTTCAGGGAAGATTACACACTGATACTTCATTACGCGCCATCCCAAACGCCCACTGCGTACGCCTGGAAACATATCGCGGAAGGAATTGTCAAATTCCTCTCCGAAAATGTATACACGCTGTTTTATTGTTTTTCAAAAGGTGACAATGTAAAACTTTTGTACAGGATTTTGAAGATGACGGAGGGGTCCACTGTTCTATATTTGAACGGACAATACATTTTCTCCAAATTGAATACCCAATCAGCTAGTATATGTCGCGGTCTACGTTCCAAAAGCTTTCGTTCGACGAGTAAATCAAAAAACTCCCTTGGATGCGTACAACTCACCGCCAAAAAAGAGATCGATATGTTCGAAGCTCAAATCGTTGGCTCAAACGATGAAAGCATCGCAGGATTGTTCGAATGTACTTTTCTGCTCCTATACCACAAATATTTTAAAATTGTACTCGCTATTGGGTACCCAATAAAATCGAAGTAATGGAAAGAAGAAATCGCAGTAGCGCAGAATCACTGTCGGTGGAGGTATCACGAGCCTGAGTACATGGCTCTGATTGACGACTGGGCGAGAATGTGAGGTATTTTGGAATAACGTACGCCGACGGCGCGCCCCACCTTACACTCTCGTCACCGTCTCTGTGCGCGAGCTTGCCGCAGCTTGGTCGCCAGCTCAAAGAGCGTATCTCGGAAAGCCCAGTAGCCCAACGAGCCTGGCGCAAGAACCTCCTCGGTGTAGGTCTACCGCATATGAAGATCAGCTTCACTGTCGCAGATGGAATGAAGCTATACGCACGGGAAGCAAAGGCGGAGGTTATAGGAAAATGTCACGCCACGACGCGCACGTCGCAGAGAGTCCTCACCATCGCCCACTGAAGCAGGTCATGACTCCCGATTCCTGTTTAACCTCTGAAGCACGCTCGCTCAGAGCCGTAGTCGCTCCAGGACTGGAATGCGCATCGCTCCTCGTAAGCAAATGGAAAGCGGTTTCCCGAGGATGATGGGGAGCGGGCGAACGCTGGCCTCGATCCGTTCACGTTCACGGAACATCGGCGACACGGTTTCTATTTATTGAGCTGACTCTGAGATACGCGTCGTAGTGCGTGCTTCCGCGAGTCAGGTGTAGAGCTCGCAAGGAGAAGGGGCGAAGGGGAAAACGCCGGGGTGGAGCCGAGCTCCCAGCCAGACACAGTCAAAGGGGAGTCGGAGAATGCGAGGGCGGCCTGGAAGATAAAATCTCGGTAATTCTCTTTAACAAAAGCAATGCATAACGACATACATCGCACGGAGATGACATCGCCGCAGTTATTACTTACCTCGCCACTCGTGAAAGAGTATACCATTGTAGCCGAAAGCGAGAATGAAAGTGCCGATAACGTCAAATGGGCGTTCAGAGGCGGCTTTGCTTGGGCTTCGCATAGCTGCGATTCAGGAGCGATAAAATGATCTATACGCTTGCCGTTAGATCATCGTTAACATCGTGCGAAGAATACTTACAGAGCACGAAGAACGGGCACATGGGCTGGGGTGGAGCAGTGTAGATCATGGGGTTCAGGAATTTGGGCAAGCCCGCGGCGCCCGCGTTCACGACGAAGCCCGAGAAGTTCGTCAATTCGTCGAGGAAGCAGCGGAGGCACTCTTGCGGGTCACGCGCGAAAGCGACGGGCGCGGCGTCGCAGGTGATGGCGTCCAAGAGCGCGTCGACGACGGGTGTGAGCAGTGTTCTGGCTAGGGAGGCGACCATGTTAGCGAGCGCCGACACGTCTACACCTTGCAGGTGCGCTTCGCACAGCGTGCTCTTTGTGATCTCGAGCCCGAGCGGGGCGAGGTGCGCAGTGAGTGCGTGCGGAGGGCGCTGCTGCGAGGCGGGGCCAGTGAGGAGTTCGATGGGCGTGGGCGGGGCGGAGCTCGTTGAAAAGATACAGAAAAACAGCTCTACGAAAACGGTATAACTGTGGTTAACAGCAACGATTTTGGATATTATCAGGGAAGATAGGAATAAAATATGGCTGGGATACGCACGAGGGTCAGGCAAATGAGGGGGGAGTAGAGAGACAGAGCGCAGCATGTGGGATACACTGCGAAATGCATACGTAATGGGCTGGAGGTCTTTTAGGGATGATGAATGAAGTGGGTTTAGATGGGAGGCGACCGCCTCCTCGAGCATGAGATGACCTTGTCCAACGGAAGCAGCTATGTGTAATTTCAGGGAAGATAGTGGAAAATATGACTGGGATACGCACTACCTTGACCCATATATCCAACAGCGACGGGGTCTTCCTCGACCAGAGTGGCATGCGAAAAATGAATGGCTTGATTTATCTGCGACGGAGATTATGAACTGGGCAGTGACGGTGAATAACAACGCACCTTGCCATGAATCTTCAGACCATATAGCTCTGTTCGGAATGACGGTCTCAAGGAGTAGTCACCATTTCTATCTCATCTACAGCTGATTGTCTGCTCACGGGTGACGTCGTCCGGATGAAGGCTACCACGGGTGGAACATGAGTACAAGACATCGTTCCGAAAGGTGGGGTAGCTACGTGGCGGATCTCAATGGACGATGCCGATGAGAGCGTGGAGGGAGGGGTCTATGTCAATGGGCAGATTGATGCCGGTGTGGGCAGCCTATGTTGTCAGCGCGGTGCTGGGGAGAGCAATGTTCAGGCCGGGTGAGGAGAGTGGGAGTGTGGTCGGAGACGGTGTGCGTAAGACGTAGGAGGCGGCAATGGAGAGTCTGAGAAGAGATAGAGCGTGGCGTGTGGCAGATAGATTGATGAATGGTATCGAGTCGATATTGGGGATAGCTTTGAGAAGGCCAAACGAGGGGAGCCCGGGTCCGCGAATTCGGCCAATAAGTGCACGGTGACTTCCCTGCGCGTTCCCGGCCCCGCGGGAGCTGAGCTTGTTGGAACGACGTGTGCAGGCGGGAAACATTGAATAGCGGGACCTGTGTATGGGAGTGAGAACGGATTTGCGACAGTGAATACGAATCGAGAAGTGACCTGGTAGAAGGACGCACCTTCTTATGCTTCTCCATAGCATATAACTTCGTGACGACGGGCACGCTGTCGCAGACTGTCCCTACACTCAGTTACCGCGATACCGCATTACACCGAGCAGGAATGGAGAACAATGTCCGGTGAAAAACTTCAGGGAGGTCTGAGCAGGAAATGTCGAAGAGGGCATGGAGGGTGGGCTGATTGGCGGAGAAAGTTGAGCGACGCTGATGTCGCCGTACATATGTCGTGAGAAAATCACAACATCGCCTCAGCGCGTTCTATTTTCGGCTCAACAGCTGAACGTTGAACATGAAGATCCCGTCCTATGGGGAATGCGACTTCGCAAATCATATAACGGTACCTGAATAACAGAATCATGAAATATTTGTGCCGGCGTTCATGATAGCACTTGTTTATTCACCTATTCGTCTGTCCAGCCGCCTAGCTTCCAGCCGCTCGACATGTCTCGACATTTCCTGCTATTCTACGGTCCACAGGATGGATCGGATCTATCCTTAATAAGGCATATCGGTATGTATCTTGTAATTAGATACACGTACATTTATCTGTGAATCTCTGGGAGATTTATTCTTCAAAAAACTAGATACAAAGTTGCTTGACTAATCTGCGTTGAATCACAAAAATAGACCGAGTTACTGAGATGCTGTGCGGCTCGACAGGCCTGGGTAATCCTTTCACATCGACCACCACGTTGACCACAGGTCTTCTTCTCCATGTCCGTGTTCTCTAAACCTGTTCGTGAACCCGAGGTCCACCAGCATACTGCTGAATTCTTCAGCAATGCCGACCGCACCGTTGTCCTTGGAGGTAGTTTCAGTGTTAACAATACGACGAGTAAGAACAGCGGAAGACGATGCAAGCGATGTGCTAACCCACGAGTCTCTCAGCGCAATCAACTCAGAAAGACGGCTTTCAGATACTCCAAGAACACGTCGCTCGAGCAGCCTTCCACAATTCCAAGCAGCGCGCCGATCCGCCACGCTGCCACCCCGGCACAAGGCAGGCTGTACTCGACGAGTTGCTTGACTGGATTGTAAGCGATCAGTCGCGCGAGGCGTGGATCGCGTGGCTCAATGGCGCGGCGGGGGCTGGGAAGTCTGCCATATGTCAATCCATTGCGGAGATATGTATCCGGCGGGGCATCAAGGTCGCAAGTTTTTTCTTCTTCCGTACAGATCCCACGCGAAGTACAATCGATCCAGTCATCGCTACCCTTGCATATCAGCTCATCCAGCTCTACC